>JAHLJT010009678.1:0-44905 GCA_031308135.1 Acheta domesticus
AGTTTATTATTGCTCCATCCTCAGGGATGGACAAGTTTGTACATAGTGTAATGTTTATACATAGTTTTTAATATGCAATTGTAAGTATCATTGTTGACAATATTTGTAATAACCGTGTTGTGAAATTTGTCCAGCCCTGAGGATGGAGCAATAATAAACTCCGAAACTTCGACAAACTGACATAGCTTATTATTTTGGACCAAAACCCGTGAACCCGCAAATGGAATCTTCTACAGAAAATGGTCATGAAATACAGCAGAATTACAAATGTTAATAGATCAAAGAAGAGAAAGGGATCTATCAATTTTTAGAATATTTATTGATTATGAAGCGGCATATGACGAAGTTAAGACAGGAACTGGGAAATACTAATGGGTGTCCCTCTTAAAATTCGCCCCATTGAAGCGTGTTCCGTCTCATTTTGGGTGGACAGCAAATTCTAGTGGCTGGACTAGGAATCCAGCTGACAACAGACAAGGAATATAGATCAGGAATCCCTATACCAAATGATTCCTAGTCCTTGATGCTTCAACGGGGCCAGTTTTAAATGGGACACCTGGTGTATAGTAGAGGAGAAAGTTCCAAATCAGTTCTCAGTTCAATACAAAGTCTACTCAAGAACTCATGAATTAAAATACTTATGAAGAATACAAGAACTTAATACAAGAATTAAAATAACATATGAGTTATAATAACATTAATTAAAGTTCATAATTATTAGTACAAACGTTTTGACAAGAGTTTCTTCTGATTTTCAGGGTTTGTAGTACATTGTTACATCTAGAGAGAATTTTAATCATCATCATCATCATGAACTATTTAGGTCTAGGCCCATTGGCTTGTCCTATTCTACCAGTAGTGCCCTAGTCACTGCCAAGGTGTTCCTGGTCTTCCCACCTCTTCTTTGGCCGGCCTCTTTCTCTTACACCTCTCGGTCTGTTCTTTAGCACCTGTTTTGGTATCCTTTTTATTTTCATTCTTTTTACATGGTCTTGCCATTTCTTCTGATATTTTACAGTCTTCAATTATGTTTTTGATTTTTAATTTCTTCCTTATTTCTTTTTTATTATTATTATTTTACCCTTTGCACTTACAGTGATGCAGGATTATCCTGCTTAGGGTTAGAGGAGGTTAGGACTCCTCTTTCAGCCATTTTTCCGGTTTATCCCCACTTCCAAGGCCCTCTGTGCAGAAGAATGTAACTGGTTTCTCTTAGATGGTTGTATGCCTAGAAGTGGGGTGTTGATGGCGTGGCAAGCGTCATGCTTCAACCACTTTTTTACCCAATATTTACTGTTAATAAAGCCAGTAAATATTGGTACTCGTTTGGAAGGAAGGCTGAGTGAACCTTAGGATCGCCCTGAATAGAACATCATCGGATAAAAATCCCCAGCCATGCTTGGATTTGAACCCGGATCCCTCAGGTTCTTTATTTCTTATTTTGGTTTTTCTTATCACTTTTAGTATTGGTCTTAGGTACCTCATTTGGCCTGCTTGAATTCTTTGCCTATCTCCTTTTTTTCAGTATCCAAGTTTCACTTCCATAGAGAAGTGTAGGTTTGCAAATGATGAGTCTAATTTTTGTTTCTGTAGTCATGTGTTGGAAGTGTCTTTTATACAGTCATAGATTTTGTTGTATTTTGCCAACTTTGATTCAAAGTCCTCTTCCTGTATTGAAATTTTGTTACCTAGGTAGGTAAAACTTGACTCTTGTTCTATTATATTGTTTTCAATCGCTATTTTCGTCCTTATGTGATCCTTGCCTTTGAAGTCCATTGCTTTAGTTTTCATTATTGATATTCTGAGACCAAATTTTTTTATAATGTTGTTGAGTCTTTATGCTGCCATTTGCAGTTCTTCCTCCGACGTCATTACAATTGCTTGGTCATCTGCATAAAGTATGTTCTTTATTTGTTGACCTCGCCCCATAGCAATGCCTCCTTTCACTTCCTTCTTCCACATCTTCATGATATAGTTCATATGTATATTGAACACTTGAGGTGATAGAGGGCAGCATTTTAGACATTGTTTTAAAAAAAATTATATACAATTAAATAAAAAGGAAAAATGAGTACTCACTACAAGAGGATTTGGCTCACCTGTTATTTTATATAATGTTGAATGACAGATTGAATTTGTGTGGTACCGACATTTTATGTGAGGCTTATTTTATTCCATTTGGGAATTTCGGAGGGCAATCATTACATGAAATTAAAAAGACACTATTTTGTTTATCTAATATATTGATAGGATTTTTCTTACGTTGAATGAGGTTTTCTTTATTGTTTATAGAGTTGTGTATGGCAATGTTAAATATTTAACTTTATCATTAATACAAGGAATATATGGAAGTTGGAAATACATATCAAGTTTCATGTTTTCCTGTACATTTATGAAGATTTTAATTTATTATGATATCCGCTGTTATAACGGATTTTATTTAATTTTTAACAAGTGAACCTTACTATAAATTTTAATGGACACTCATTTTCAGTTAGTAATTGAAAAACTGTTTCAAGATTAGTGCTGTGAAATTGCTTATCGGATAATTCTATAGCTAGGTCTACTAAATTGAAAAGATTACTTTTTTCTTACTTAGTGGATGAAAGGAATTGTATTAATTATTGTACCTGCGTGTACTGTTTTTGTGTACCAGTTAGTGATGGTTCTGTTTTGAGAACTAAATAGCAATTTCGCATTTTAAATACTTTCATCAATTTTTATTTTACATATTTTATATTTTTACTTTCCCGTATACGTACATATATACGGAGTAATATACGTAGTATAGGGAAAGTTATGTAATACTGCGCGAAAAAACGGCGAAATTTCGGCAGAAAAAATTCATTGCTGGGCCGTGATAACGTAAAAGTGGATAAATCCATTTGCTAAATTAAGGGGGGAAAATTCTCTAACACCTGGTGTAGGTAGAATCCCTGATGTGTGCGTCCTTCATACCGAAAAACCAATTGAAAGCAATCCGTCCGTCTGTTCGTTAACAACCCTAGCGTCTAAACCAAAAGTACGATTTCTTCCAAAATTAATATTTCTTAGTGGGTCGATCAGGTTCCACTCGAGGCGCCGCGATTTTGACAAACGTTCTTTAATATTTGGGGGTACTATACACGAATCTCCGCGGACATTTTCAAATTTTTCTCAAAAATTTGAAATTTTTTTCTCAATTTTTTTTCTTTAACTTGTAAGAATATAGTAAAATACACTTACAAAGGTAGCATAGGTCCTAATTTCACGGTTATCTCTGTATTTTCGAAAATTGCAAAAGTTTGAAATTTATTCAGCTTCATTCAACAACCACAAATCAACATTTTTTCATCAAATAAAATTTGTTCTCCATAAAGATTTCTTTCATTAAGGTCATGCTCATTTTTTTGAAAATTTTAGTCGTTTTCGCGCAACATTGCTTGCAATGTGTGCAATTTTAAAAAAGTTACAAAAACAAGATTTTCTCAAAAATGGTTTCAAATTTTTTTAAACTTTTGGTTAGGATAGTGATAAATGTACAGCATTAGATGACAAACGCCACATTGCTCTATTCTTTTGTTTTTTCATAAATTGCAAAACTTGTTTTGACTTGCCTCTCACGTCGTTAATATTTACATTGGCGTGTATGTACATGTATGTATGTACATATTTTGCTTTTTTATTACAATAAATATCGTTCTTTAGATTAGACATTTTTTTGAACAGTGACGTTTTCTTACATTAATACAATACTCATCTATTTTAATGTTATATGATCTTTGAATAATGGAGTCAATAATTTATAATTAAATATTTAATGTCACATTGCCTGCTATACTACAATTATCATCGAATATCGTTCTTTGGATTTGACATGTTATTTTACTCTCTTGATTAACTATTATTACTTTCCCTATACTTTACGAACGTATAGTACAGGGAAAGTTATGTAATGCTGCGCGAAAAAACAGCGGATTTTCGGCAGAAAGACTCTTATTACAGGGCTTTGGTAACGACATAGTGGATAAATCCAGTTGCTAAATTAAGAAAAAAAAATCTAACACGTGGTGCAGCCAGAATCCCAGTTTGGTGGGTCATTGTAACCGAAAAACCAATTGAAAGCAAAACGTGTGTCCGTCCGTCTGTAATTTTCTTGTAAGAATAGAGTAAAATACACTTATTAAGGTGGCATAGATTCGATTTCCACGGTTAACTCTATTTTCGAAATTGTGAAAGTTTGAATCATATTCGGCGTCTTCCTGCAACTACAAGTTGCAGGTAGAGATTTTTCCTTCAAATAACATTTATTCTTCATAGTCAGTTCTTCCTTTAGTGAGTTTTTCTCAAAAATGGTTTCAATTTTTTTTAAACTTTTGGTTAGGATAGTGATTAATGTACAGCATTAGATGACAAACGCCACATTGCTCTATTCTTTCGCTTTTTCAAAAATTGCAAAACTTTTTTTGACTACATGTGCTTTAAATAATGTCAAGTAAAGGTTTTAGAGTACTCAACCGTTTTCTGTGAAAACTACCTCAAAATTCCGCATTTCCAGAAACGCTTAAAGGTCATATTCTCATAAATGGCTTCACATTTTTTCTTCAAACTTTTGGAACGGATAGTGCTGATTGCAGTCTTTAATACGACGTAAAGTTCATTTTGAGGTATTTTGTTTTTGTTTTCTTCAAAAATGACACAAATGTAATTTTTTTGAAAGGTTTATCAAATCTTTAATATGCACACTACCAGGAATTTGTAAACATTATATTTGTAAGTGCTTCAAATCACTTCAAAGTTTTTTGAGAACTCAAAAATATTCTATGAATAAGAGCTTCAAATTTCTCATTTTTAGTAGCGCGTAAACGCCATTTTCTTAAAAACGGCTACAAATTTTTAAAAGAAAATTACCATTTAGGATGAAGTTTTTGTGTTCTTTAATAATCAAAAATTATAATTTCCGTTCTACAATTAGGAAACCGAAAAAATGAAGAAAATGTCAAAATAATATACTTGTACGCCGATAGATGGCAGCTGGTTTTCTCCATTTAAATGTATTTATCAAAACTAAGGTACTGCTTTTTTTTTTTTTTTGAAAATACGAGTAGCTTTTGTATAATTTCGTGACAAATACAATAGCCTGCTGCAAATTTATTGCGCTTCAGACAGCCGGATGCGTCGCAAATTAGAATTTGCAATTTTGTATACTATTTCTTTGTTCGTTTTACATTCGTTCTTTTGTTATACATTTACACACTCATCTTTAAAGAAATGATTTATTTTGAAATATTCGAAATAAAAATTGCTAGCTCTTTAAGGGAGTATCGACAATGCATAGAATGCAACAATAGAATTCCGTTCCGCTGTCGCGAATATCTGTGAATTACGTGTCATTGTGACTTGATATCAGGCTTCTTTTTCCAATATAAGTTTACAAAACTTTTGTATTAATTTTTATGCAGTTATAGAATTCACATAGTTTTCACAACACTGCGATGGAAACAATGAGTTGTTAACTTCTTGGTTGAATTGGACATTTTCAAATAATAGCTAAGATTTTAGTAGGGCAGAAAGTGCAATATTTCAATCCTACGTAGCTGTTTCCAATAATACGGGAAAGTATGTGCTGTTGTAGCTCCACTAGTTTGACAATACGTTTGTTTGTGTAGTTTGTCAAGTTTTTAATATTGCAAGCATATTCTTGTTATTTAATACCAGGCATTTTGAAACCTTCATTATTAGTCTAATGTAGTATATGGAAAAATATTTTTAACTACAGGAAAGTTTTAAAACATGTTTCATATTTAATTCCTTGGTCAATTATTGAATTATGTCAATTCTTTCACTTGACAGAAGCTCTTGTTCTGAAAGTGAATTTACTTTTGTCACAAAATGATTCAGAGTTCTTCAAAGCAAAACGCATTTCAAAATCAGGGAACTATGTGAAATTACATGTTTTGAAAAGTAGACGTATAAATACTGAATCAGATAGCTTTTTTTGCTGTTGAGACTGAAAAGGTTGACTGATTTTCTGCCATTTTGCAGGCATTGATCGTCGACTTCCCTTCCTCACCTGCAAAGAAGCCTTCAAGTGAATCAATCATCAGGGGCAGTGGTGAGTCAAAAGTTTTATTTCGTAGCAGTGCCGAAGCTGATGTGTGATCTGGGAGCCTTGGAATACCCTTATTATTTTTCAACAAAATCTGTCGTTATGTGTGCTATTTTTTTCAATATTTTTTACCGAATCGTTCAAGAAAATGAAATGTTTACGATTCCTGGCAATTTCGAGTCCATCCACGCGTTGCACAATATCTTCCGTTCTATCAAAATCTGCTGAATGCGCGAAACAAGCCGAAGGTGCAAGACAGGGAACGACATCGAGGCACACAAAGGAACAATTCATTCAAGATATTATTTATTAATGTTTTGAAGGAATCATATTAATTTTTAATGTTAATAGTGATGTAATTGTATTGCCAATAATTCTACAAATTCATGCACACAGCGACAATCGCGGGCTGTCCCGTGTCTTGAATATGAAATGCTGAGTGTTTTGTTAATACAAGAAGGCAAGCATTAACGCAGTATTTGTATTGAACATGACATCTAGACATAACTTACTTGAAAAAAATATGATTAATAATAGTAGACTGCCAGTGATGGAGGCGAGTGTTCACAGCCATGACACTTACCTTTGCAATTAAGTCACAAAATTGTACATTCAACTCATAGCAATCAATCTTGATACTGTTGCATTCCAAAAGCCTCATTCATTCACCCTGCCATTAGCATCAATGAGCTCAAAACTAACAACTCACTATGCGATATACACAAAAGAAATGTTATCGAAGCGCACAATTTTATTTGTAGCGTGAGAGAAATGCTGCAGTAAGGTGTGTTCACATTCACAGAGAATGCAACGTGAAATCAGTTGTCCAACTACCGCTGTGCGAGATGAATACAACTAGTTTCGAGCAGCGTTCGTTCTTCGAGACAGCCGTTCTCCATGGAAGATGTGTTTGACAATGTCACAGGGAATAGGTGGAAGTTCTTGGGAATAGTGCCCTTCCATTCCGGACAGTCGCTAGATGGTCACGAGGATTTCTGCGAGGACGCGTAGCAACCAGTGACCAGCAACGCACGTGGCGATCTGTGAGTGTGCGGACAGACGTGGCATGTGCAGTAATCGAGCACCTGCCGAATTGGGCCTTTAGAAAGAGAAATAATGCTTTTGGAATGTTGTGAACTCGTATATGCTAAAAGGCTTTGGAACATGAAACCGCTACTGCCATTTCAAATACTTTAATAAATATAACGACACACCAAAATTGTCGTTCTCATATGTCCATGAACTGAATACTCTGCCCTTTCATGCGTATATTTTGCCTTTTCCACCCTTACCCGGATTCTCGCAACAAAAAATAGTGCCATATGACTTATGTACCAATCCTCGTAGTATGCATTCACGTCCCGGCCAGGCAAATTCACCTCTTCACCTGACGTTGTAGGAAAGTAGAGGGAGTTGTTTGTGTGATTTTTGTTCGTGTAAGTTTTCTTTATGAAACAATTAATGAAGCTAAAGATTAGTGTTGTAGAGAATGCTCGACTATGGGCCATCCCCATAACTTGTAAACGGTTCGTGATATCGAAATGTAGTTTTCGCCCAACAATGCAGAATTATGAGGCAAGTAATACGCCATAGAAATAGAGATACGTAGTAAAACGTGTTAAATATGAGGAGACTACTGAAATCTGCATCAAAGCAGAGAAGACCATGAATGGAACTTTCAAGGTCAGAATTATCGAAAGATACAAAATTGTTTCTTTTAAAATTATTGATACAATAGTGACTAAGTTGGTATATAGGTTTCAAGATTTTGAAAACTTTCATTTTAGTGAATTTCTTGACGAAAAGCAGTTTTCCACCTTCAAAACGTTCTTTCGTTCAGAAAAGTTTTCTTTCATAATAAAACAATATCCATTCTTTGGCAGTGACCAGCTTCGAAATGAACTGACAAATGTATATTGATAATGCACAATACATGCCTGCAGATTGATGCTGAAGAATTTGTTGGACAAAATGGTTAGAAAAATATAAAGACAGAGTACGGGATACAGCTCAGCCTAACTTTCTCTGTATCTATCATAATGGGAAAGGAATAGAATTACATTAAAGGGAGTAAAGACATTCTTTAGAAATTCCATGGGAAATATCAGGATAGGTAATTTCAGTACACTGGCAATCGAGAAGTGTCTGCCAAATTAACTTTGCAGAAACGACAGCTTTAAAGAACAATTCATCGACGTTTTTCTGAACAGAAAAACCTATGAATGGAGCTAATTAAAAAAATTAAGATCTTCAGTCTATCCAACTGCATGACTAGCTTCGCCGCTTCTTCGTAGTCTCTCTTGCTTTTGATTGACCATGAAATGCCAATTCACGTACAAAGTTGAATGTGTTGCATGATATGCGAAAGACATTAGTTTATGTTTTAAGGGACATTTTTCATATTTTTCATATTGGGGACCTTGGTACGCATAGTAGTATACGTACGTATAGTACAAGGAAAGTTACGTAAAAAACGGCGCATTTTCGGCAGAAAAAACTCTTTATTACAGGGCCCTGGTAACGAAAAAGTGGTTAAATCCAATTGCTAAATTAAGAAAAAAAAAAAACCCTAACACGTAATACAGCCAGAATTCTTGTATTGTGGGTCCTTGGTACCGAAAAACCAATTGAAAGCAAAACGTCCGTCCGTCCGTCTGCCTGTGAACAACGCTTGCGACTAAATCGCTCAGCCAATTTTCTTCCAAAATTGATACTCCCCGATCGATCTGGTAGATCTTGTGGCCCCTTTCATTTAAAACGGATATTTTAATTTTGGCGGGTACTTTACAAGAAGACCCCCGGATATTTTCAAAATTTTCTCAAAACAGCTCCAATTTTCTCTTAAATTTCTTATAAAAATAGAGTAAAATACTCTAATTAAGGTGGCATCGGTCCGGTTTTCACGGATAACTCTGAATTTTCGAAAATGTCGAAAGTTAGAACTTTATTTGGCTTTTACAAAATTGCAGATAGAGATTTGCCCTTCAAATAAAATTTGTTCTTCATAGTGAGTTCTTTCTTAAGGACATGCACATTTTTTTGGAAATTGTAGTTTTCGCGCATTATTGGGTGCAATATGTGCAATTTTAAAAAAATACGCAAACAAGATTTTCGAAAAAACAGCTCCAAATTTTTTCTTTAAATTTCTGGTTGGGATAGTGCCAAATGTACTCTATTAGATGACATAAGCGCCATATTGCCCTATTATTTGTTTTTTTTCAAAAATTGCAAAAATGTAATTTTTTTGACTTGCCTCTCACGTCGTTAATATTTATACTAGCGACGATTTGTTGACGTTATTGTACTAATGAGTACATGTGCTTTAAATAATGTCAAGTAAAGTTTCTCGAGAATTCAACCGTTCTCTGTGAAAACTAGCCGAAAATTCCCCATTTTTAGAAACGCTCAAACGCCATTTTCTCATAAAAGGCTCCAAATTATTTCTTCAAACTTTTGAAACGGATCGTGTTGATTGCAGTCTTTAATATGACGTAAAGTTCATTTTGAGGTATTTTTTTGTTTTCAAAAATTACACAAATGTAATTTTTTTGCAAGGTTTCTCAAATCGTTAATATGCACATTACCAGCAATTTGTAAACATTATTTTATTTGTGAATGTAAGTACTTCAAATGAAGTTTTTTGAAAACTCAAAAATTGTCTGTGAAAAAATTGAAAAGAAAATTGCCATTTTTTGTCGAGGTTTTTGTGTTCTTTATATTCTACAATTATAATTTCTGTTCTATGATAAGGAAACCGAAAAATTAAGAATGTTTCAAAAAAATGTACTTTGGGTAGCGATTGATGGCAGCTGGTTGTCTCCATGAAACGTATTTTCAAAAATTCATCGTCAAATAAGGTCATGCCAATTTTTTTGAAAATACGAGTAGTTTTTCTATAATTTCGTGACAGACATAATAGCTCTTTGCCAATTTACTGCGTTTCAGACAGCCGAATGCTTCGTAAAGTAGAATTTGCAATTTTGTATAGGATTTCTTTGTTCTACATTCGACCTTTTGTTATACATTTACACATTAATCTTTAAAGAAATTATTTATTTTGAAATATTGGAAATTAAAATTGTTAGCTCTTTAAGGGAGTATCCACAATGCATGGAATGCAACATTTGATTTCCGTTCCGCTGTTGCGAATATCTGAATTACGTGTCATTGTTGTGACTTGATATGGCTGTATGGTTTCAGGCATATTTTTCCAATGCACGTTTACAAAACTTTTGTATTATATTTTATTCAGTTGTAGAATTCACGTAGTTTTGACAACATTGCGATGGAAATGGAGAGTTGTTCGCTTCTTGGTTGAATTGGACGTTTTCAAATAATAGGTAAGACTAGCGTACCCGTGCGAGAACTCTCGCATATTAAATTGCACCCCCTTCCCTATCTTTACAATTCCATATTCAGACGGAAAGCTGTTGACAAAACGTGTTAATTGGTTTAAAAATGTAATGGTAACTTCCGATGTATTTACAGAATATGAAAGAAAAACAATGAAATTGATGTTTGAAAAGAAATTTTGAATAAATTCAGTATTATAGGCAAATAGTCTTGTAACAATTCACAACACTTTCTTAGAAATAGCATGTGAAATAATTATACAATCTTCCTTGACAGATTTTCGCTTTCCTTGATAGCCATATAGACTTTTTCTGATAGTTTTTACTCTTGAGAAAGCTACGTAAAGTTTACCTTGCAAAAATACAGCATCGAGCAAGTACTACTCTACTCTTTAGAATATTATTTAACTTTATTACCGAATTGAGAGGAACATCCTTGCAATTCAGTGGCCCAGAAAATCAAGAAATTAGGTAAATTTCACTTACAGTTGCAGATTCTGCACGTCTCCGAATAGGTGTTGTATCGAGAAGCGCCGGACCAACAAAATGTAAAATGTCCCAGAAGCTCTCATTCTATAGATTATGGTGCGAAGAATATTTCTGTGAGGCCTTTGGCCCGAAAATTACAAAATTTTAGTCTCTAGAACGCTTCGTTAGGTCTTATTAAGTTAAATAGATTTTTAAAATTCTGCTAGTGTTGCAAGTTGCATTTGACGTGAATATTGAGATGTCTTTTTTTCAACAAATCCTTCATATTTGTAAAGTCCAAGTGCCATTTGCCACGCCTCCGCGAAATTCTTTCTTTAGAGACCTCATTCGTAGCACACGAGAGCCGCAAAATGCGTCTATACTACTGAAATAACACAAGAGAGGATTTTATGTAATATAAACAAAAAGCATGATTTGATGAAGCAGCATCTGGACTATCGTATGATGTTAAAACTGTAATTTCGCCTTTGTTGTCTAAGAAATATTTAATACAAACTTCATCTAACATTAATGAACCAATGCAATCTGATTCCTGCAATGTTTCGCATTTTTCCTTAGCACGCTTCAAAATATTCTTCTCTGTTCTTTCTGTGAGCTGATCTTACACACAGAGTACATTTTTTAACTGTTCCTAGCTGTGGAGAGATAACATATCACGATTTCATTAATAGTAGTTTATGCAATTAGTTTATAATGTTGACCTTTTTTGCACGAATAAGAAAATAGTCTATTACTAAACGAACGACGAAGGAGTGAGTTTAGTAATAGACTATTTTCTTATGAGTGCAAAAAAGGAACATTATAAACGAGTTGCATACGCTATTTTTTGTATAACATCATTATAAAGTTATAAATGAAACAAAGTAAGTGTAAGTAAAGTTTTATAGTTGGCAACATGCATGTTGGTATTATGACGTCACAACTGTGACAGCGGAGAGCCGATTCACGCGCGCATTCGAATGAAAGATGGCGTCGTTACCAATGGTAGTTTTAGAAAAAGCCTCGAAGGCAGAAGAAAGTTTAATACCTAAAAAAGTCGAGTGCATTGTACTAGAAGGAATATATAAAATTTAGGAAGTGGATGGAAACATAATGTAAATATTATATGCGAGACAGTTGTTCTGGCATATATATCTGAGTTGGTAAGTTTGTCATACTTTTTATGATAGTGTCGTGTGTGTATGATAGTGTCCTAGTGTCGAGTTTTCATTTTCTAATTTATGTTATTTTGAAGTCTGCAGTATGTAAGGCATCATCTTTGTGGTGCAGTCATTCAAAATTGAAGACTATGCTGAAAATTAAAGATGGAATTTTCATCTCTGCTTATAACAAAGTTCAGTTATATATGAAACAAGCTAATGTCGGCTATGAAGCTGAAAAATCTATGATATTTTCGAAAGATGATGTGAGAAAATTTTAGTGGAAGCAGATGATGAGAAATCTCTTAATGAAGGTAGAATAATTATATTTTGTCTACTTTCTGAAACCGGTTCTACAGATCTGTCTTTCTAGAAGTTCGTCATGACGTCATGTCGCGTTTAATAATGGCGATGACGTCATGTAGCGTGCGATAATATACTGGATTATGTACGATTCGGGGTATCGAAATGGGTCGTTTATAATGATGGTATACAAAAATAGTACATTATGAAACGACGATGTAATGATGGGTATTAATACACGAGTGTGAAATTACGATACGAGCGAGGAACGAGCGAGTATCGTAAACTTCACACGAGTGTATTAATACCCATTACATCTAGTTTCATACGGTACTTTTTACTTTTCCGTATACGTACGTATACACGGAGTGATATACGTAGTATAGGGAAAGTTATGTAATGCTGCGCGAAAAAATGACCAATTTTCGACGGAAAAAAATTCATTGCCGGGCCGTGAAAACGAATAAGTGGATAAAACCAGTTGCTAAATTAAGAAAAAAAATCCCCTAACACGTGGTGTAGCCAGAAACCCTGTTTTCTAGGTCCTTGATACCGAAAACCCAATTGAAAGGAAAACGTCCGTCTGTCCGTCTTTCTGTCCGTCCGTCTGTCCGTCTTTCTGTCCGTCCGTCTGTCCGTCTTTCTGTCCGTCCGTCTGTCCGTCTTTCTGTCCGTCCGTCTGTCCGTCTTTCTGTCCGTCCGTCTGTCCGTCTTTCTGTCCGTCCGTCTTTCTGTCCGTCTTTCTGTCCGTCCGTCTGTCCGTCTTTCTGTCCGTCCGTCTGTCCGTCTTTCTGTCCGTCCGTCTGTCCGTCTTTCTGTCCGTCCGTCTGTCCGTCTTTCTGTCCGTCCGTCCGTCTGTCCGTCCGTCTGTGAACACTGCTAGCGCCTAAACCATACGTACGATTTCTTCCAAAATAGATATTCCCCGGTCGATCTGATTCTAGTCGAAGCTTTAAGATTTTGAAAAAGATTCTTAAAAATTTTGGTGCGAAAAATAAATATTTTATGCAATTTTAATCATAAATTTAACAGTTATAACTCCTTCCAATAAGATACATCATGTCACAACAATGACATTTAATTCAGAGAAATTCGAGAGCGCTAAACGGAAGTAAATTGATGTATTTTAAAATGCATGCATGCTAAATATTTTCATGGAAATATCAACGTAAATTAGATAGTTATAACTCTTTTTCATACAGCTCCATCAGGTCACAAAAATGACACGTAATTCACAGATATTCGCGAGCGCAAAGTGAATTCATTGTTGCAGACCCTGCATTGTCGTTATTCCTTTTTTTATTTATTCTAGCTTGGCCATTGGCCCTCTGCAGCCGCATAAGATAAATATATTACTAGTAGATATATACATAGATAATCTAGTTTTAGATATACGATATCGTGCTTCAATGATTTATCATGAGAAAACACTCATCAGTTCTAGTCTATGGGGGATGGAAAAATTCTCTTGGTAGCGTTCGGTTTAATCATTTGCGATGAGGATTTTGCTTACCTAAATGAAAGTGAATGGCGGAAGGGATCTTAATATTTTGGGATAGAATTTTGCGGCTAAGAGGGAGAAGTGGACGGGCATGGGTGTAATGCCAAGTTCAATATGTAACTGCGAACCAGGGAGCTTTAGTGATGGTCCGTAGAATCTATTTTGATAAATTTGCATTTTGTTGCTTGTTTTGGCAGCGGCAGCCCAGACTGGGGAAGCATAGGAAAGTATGGATCGTATCATTGCTTTATAGTGGTGAGTAGCCACATGTAATTGTGGGGGGGGATGATTTTTTTTGAAAATTGGATATAATTGGTTGACTCTACTAGTCTCTATTCTGAGAGCAATTAATTCTTTTTACTTATTTCAAATATTCCAAAATAAACAATTTATAAAATATTAATGTGTAAGAGTGTAACAATAGTTCGAATGTAAGAAACGAAGAAAGAAATAATGTACAAAATTGCACATTCTAATTTACGAACCCCAGCTGTCCGAAGCGCAGCTGTAATTTACACACCCAGCTGTCCGAAGCGCAGTAAATTTACAGCGGGCTATTATGTTTGTCACAAAATATTAGAAAAACTACTCTATTTTGAAAAAATTAAGCATGACCTTATTTAAAGATGTTTTGATCAATACATTTAATTGAGGAAAAAATGTATTTTTAAAATTGTAGTTGTAAGAAAACGACGAAAACGAAGTGCAGTCAATTCCGAGCGGGCTATTGTTTGTCAGGAAATTATAGAAAAACCACTCATATTTTCAAAAAATTCAACATGACCTTCTTTGAAAATCTGCTTTTAATGAACATATTTCATTAGGAAAAACAATTCATTAAGCAAAATAATTCATTATGCAAAATATGCAGTGCCAGAGGGGAAAAGGGGTGCCTATTAAAATACTAATACCCCCAAAGACTGAATTTATAATTCCTCTTGCTATTTCAATTGAATTTACCCATGGCCGGATTTAGATGTGGGCCAAGCACGGAACCATTCGGCAATCCTTGCGACAAGTATTTGAATAATTAAAAAAACACTATTTATGATAGAATAAATTCTTGCACGTGCAGATATAAATTAAATTACAAATGCTCATTTTTAATTTCAACAAGTGACATTTTAATTTCTTATTTACAGAAACATGTTTAGTTTTTTATCTTTCCATTCAATCTATTTTAAAATTGAAACTTTGTAGTTCAGTAAACTATTTGGTGAATGAAATAAATAAAAGATGTCCTCCGGTATCAAATGTATATTTAACCGTAAGATATTTTTGATGGCGTAGCGATCATCACCAGAGCTTGCAGCGTGCCGATCCTGAGCGGAAAACGAAGTTCTGCTTAAATATATATTTGATAGCAGACAACACCTTTTATTTAATTATTAAGAGGCATCTACCGCACTCGCAATCTTTTTAATATTTGATTAATGTTTATTTTAAAGATGAAACAATGAATGAAGTTTTTAGATTACTTATTAAAAGAATCTGAGAATGGGCACGGCCTTCTTATTTTGATAGTTTTCATTGAATTTTTTTTTGTCAAAAGCACTGGCAAACTGTGTAACGTGCTACGGGGAGAAGTGTTTTATGTGCACGTTTTAATAATCCTGTGATCTCCACCCTAAGGTATATTCTAGTCGACTTTTGTATACTGTACAGAAACAAATGGTTGATTTAACAACAGCGCACAAGTATTTTATGATTTCAACGCATTTGATGCTGTACTGAAGGTATAAAAATTATATAAAGTCTCAAGATTACCCATCTTCTCATAATGAGTAGTATCAAAGAGATTCGTTTGGAATATTAATTGAATTGAATTTTTCATTCAGATCGCTTAAATCATTGTATCCATCACATTTCAGTTTTGGTGAATATCTGGATAATATCAAAGGCAATATTCTCCAGGAGTGAGGATTTTCTAATTGCCCCAGAAGATGCAGAGGAAATGCAAGGTCTCTTGCCGAGGACTTGCCGCTCGATTTGAATGAAGTTCGTTTCGAGCGCGGTGTTGCCGAGTTGCACGTTACCGTCCGAGTTCAGGAACGAAGCACAAGGCCTTACTGGGCTTCTACGGTAGAGAATCGTCCTCCCCAGTTTTAAGATCTCAGAACTGTTTTAAATCCTCGTGATCTTTTCATAACAGCGATTACATTTGTAAGTAATACGCCGGATAATTACATATTCACCACAAATTGTGGAGAGTATCATTAGAATGTATTAATGGTTGTAGGGAGGGATACGTTCGGCTGTTGGATCGGCCGCATCTACGGTGCCACGTGCTTCGCCTTCCGCATCGTACTTGGGGTTGCCAGAAATGGTTCGAGGAAATGCCTGGGGGAGAGGATCTTGAGTAATAACGATATTCTCGTGTGTAGTGCATCCGTACCAGCGTTGCCAGATTATTTTTCGTCTAAGCCGAACTAGATAATTTCATAGATGTTTGGAAATGCAAACTTGAGGTTAAACTAGTGGTGCTACATCATCACATACTTGTGTGATTCTTGTTGACGATTGAAGTAATAAAAAAAGCGTAAGGGTGCAAAATCCTCCCGGGAAACAGCGGATTCCGCCCAGTGGACGGACTCCCGCAAAATGCATTTTCTCCCCACAAGTCGACGCTTGTTTCTCGCCCAATGGGCGGTATTTCGCCCAATATGGCAGCCCTGTGCACGTGGTGAAAATAAATGAACTATTTCGTTCTTTTGAACTAGTTCAACGAACTAATAAAATGTGTGAAAGAAATCTGACATACTTTAAGACAATATGGGAAGCACCTTGCAAGGAAACGTATTTTTGTGCCATTTGTGAAACTGGTTTTAATTAAAATTAAATAATATTATTCTAATATTTTTCTATTATGGTTATTCTTAGTATACTATTCGCAGATTGAAGTTTGCTTTTCAACAAACCCATTTCTGTCGCTTCCTTCAATGTTTCTCTTGAACTTCAATTCTGCGGAACAGAAACGGCAATAAATGTTTAAAATATATTTAAGTTGCGCCATAATAATTCTATTATGCACTAATTTATTATTTTTAACAATGTTATAATGACGTATTGAAATATTTTGCATAATTTCTTTTTAAAAGTATCGTAGAGTCGAAACTTCTGCGCTGGGCGTGTGGGACGTCTGGCAACACTCCGTGACGCCTATCAGCCTCATTGTCGGTTGGATCGATTTCGCGATAAATGAAGACAGATTTCGTGGTGGAGAACAGTCGCAATGAAGATCGCAAACGGAGTTCACTCGAGCAGAAGCGAGAACCGCCGTGTCTTCGGAGCGTAAACCAGAAACTCCGTGCACTCGTGTTGATGATGCCCGAAAGCAGAACGTGTAAAAACGTGTTTCGTTACAAAAGTGAATGAATTTAGAACGGATATATTTACAACGCATGGAACTATCTTGTTTTTCAAATTATGTGTCATAAAGTGCGGATGAAAGGTTAGTCGTCCAGTAGCGTTTTGGACGAGACATTTGTGAAAACTGTGGCAAATGACGATTGAAGTACTACAACAGCGTTCTCAGCCTCTTCAGGGGCAAAGTACCAGCGCTACAGCCAACAAATCTTTTTTTAAGGACCTCTGTGCAGTTACGGTGAGTGTGAACATTTCAGTTAAAAATTTGAATAATGTAAAGTTAAAAAAGTTAATTTTTAGCGAGATACTGATTAATAGACGCCGGATTCTCATTCCTTAAATAAGTTAAAATATGTGCACGCAACCATGCACTGAAAATAGCCTGTATGAGCTTTTAAAACCTAGAATACGCAGTGAAGAAAGATATAGATAGCAACAGTTAATATTGTCTTGATTTTACATTTGACATGATTTATCATTTATTAATATTGATTTTACTCAATTAAAAAGGGCCTATAATGAAAGAGTTAGGGAACCAATAGCGTAGTTAGGAGACGCCTCAACAGTTAGTCCAATTCACGAAGTGCTTGCGTAGGAATAACGTTCACAATGTTATCAGAATATCGGTAATGATATGTTGGTATTGTAACATTGGCATGGCTTAATTTGCTTTTCTGTTGAAAGAGAAATACCCGAAAATATCTGATTTCGACACAATTCTTCCTGTTTTTAAAAATGTCGCGTACATTAAAATATGCAGTTAAGGAAAATAGCTAAAAAACTGCAATTTTGCAAATTAATAATGGGCTAGATTAGTTTGATTTTCTGTGACAGGTATTTATATACTTTTCCTTTCGAAATGCGCAATCAGTAAAAGTATGCAATCGCATGAAGTTCCGCGGTGTGCTGATTATAGCATTCCAGATGAATATATATTATGGGAAATTTACGTGTTAATGGTAGGAAGACGCAATCTCAAGAATTAGAAACACCATCAAAGCTGCCGATTTTCGTATCGATAAAAGTCAGTGTTATATATGAAAATCAACTTAGTGCCTTTCCAGAAACTCTGTAATTTCTCAAATGATGAATTTTCGATTTCTCTCAAACTATGAATTTTCTTAAAGAGGTCACGTTATGTCAAATAAGATTAATCGTTGCGACTGAAATTTTTCAAAATATTATATGTTTTTACACGCTTTTCCAAAATATGAAGCGATTCTACCGTATAGTTTTAAAGATAATCACATTTGAAAACTTACGTTTTAACACGCATAGTATAGGAAAGGACCTCGTCCGACCATAAATTAATTTGAAATATTTGTGCATAAGATTACATAAGGGAGAAATGTTATAAATATGTATTAAACCTTTCTAAAGACACAAAAATGGAATGAAAAGATTTTAACCTGTAGTTTGGACACGAACACAAAAAAGAAAACAATAAGTCATATTTTTTCGTAAGAACGAAAAAAGCGCGGCAACGTTGCATGACGTACACTTGGCGGGGATTTTTAATATTGGGAAATTTTTGGACCGACATGCGTATAGGGGGTAATTAATATCATACGTTAGTTTACCAACACCCGACGCATTCGGCAATTCTTTATTTGTATGAACTGCTTTTGAACCTAAATAATTATGACATCTTATGATGAATACAGTTGCCAACCCAGAAAATGGTTTCTTTTTTAATGAATTTTAAAGAAAGAGTTGCATCACATACAAGGCACCGCAATTGTTTGGCGAATTCTCTAACGTGCACGCAACGACGACCATCAACAGGAAATATTTCTTTGTCTGTAACGTTTTCTTCTTAGTTTCCTCGATCTGCAGCTATAGATAATTTGTTTTCCACAATAATTTCAGTTTTCAAACAAGTCGCCCTTTGTATCTGAAGTGCTCGCACATGATTTTTCAGGTTATAAGACCAACAAAACCAGCTCAACTTTAACTACTCACAGCACTGTTACACAGCTGTTCTGTACGTTCTAAAGCTTATTTATTTACGTTTAAAACTGTGTGTGACGAGCTATGGGGAGAAGTGAAATTTTTGCACGTTTTCATAATTCTGTGATCTCTATCCTAAACCATATTCTAGTCGAATTTTGAATACAGAAAAAAACGTGTTTTTTTCAAGTTTTGTTGACATTCGCCGCGAAGCCGTCCACACTTTGCTTTTTATGTAATAAGTTGTGTGTGTAGAGCTCCCGACCGAAAGGTTCCCCTCATCATCCCCAGACTCCCCTCGCCCCTCCCCCGTGGCTTTCCCCCTCGCCGAGCGGCGCGAAGGGCCGGTTTGAACGACATTCCTTAGCTACATTAGACTTCGGCCAAAATAATTAACTTCTAATTCTTCATTTTTTAACCAACAAATTAAAAAATTACAACTTTTTCCCTTCTGACTAGAGAGTAACGTGACAACCTTAAAAACGAGTTAAAGTGTTTTCGTGAAACTCTTCTTGTGAATTGTATTAAATGTGGTGATAACAAACTGTTTGGATGTTTTTTGACTTTTGAGTCATTAAACATTTTTTAAAAAATATCTATTGTTTATCAAAAATATGTTTCTAATATTTATGTAGTTTCCTTTCTTAACATGGTTAATATACTTAATATTAGCCCTTCATATCACCGCTTTGCAGATATGCAAAGCAACTTTTGGAAGTGCTTTGGGGTGATATTTCCGTATTATAAGCTTTGTGTGCACTATGGCCTATTCGCAAAGGGTTAATGTACCATTAGGTTCATTGGGTACTCGACAATTTGCGCGTGAGTAGTCTTTCTGAATACTTTTTCTTGGTGAGTAGTTGTTCACTCCAAGAGTGCTTGTCGCCCTACTTTTGTTTTTGTGGCTGTTAACTGAATGGGGATTTGTGGTTTAAAAGTTTTTCTTAGAATTGAATTATTTGGAATTTTTTTCTGTTTATAGTTGTAATTTTAACGACGACTTTGCATATCTGCAAAAATGCACATTAGTTTGCATTCAGCTTCCACAGCAGCGAACCTGAATCCTTGAAAACCGGCAAAAACCGGGAATTTGAAAAATCTTTGAGAAACCGGGAAAAAACCGGGAATTTGATTTGAAAATCGGGTTTCTCGTTTTTTTCTGATTTTCCAACTTTTTAACAACGAATTCACATACGTAATCGCATTCATTTACGTGCATGATTTAACTCGATAGACGATAATGGCGGGAGTTAAAATCGAAAAATGTACGAAAAAATCCAGAAATATATGCTTTAGGATTGCGAAGTCTTGACTCGCGGGTCACAGGATGTCAAATATTGCCGCGTGTGTATGTATCGGGTTTTCTGTCTTGGCGCGTGGGGGGGGTGTCAACAAAATGGAATATCTCACGGTATTTCGCGTCGTTTCCGGTTGTGCCGCTAGAAGTCGCATGATCGCGACTGTATAGAGCAGTGCTGCCCACTTACGGGTCGTGAAATTTGACTACATAATGTGTTAGGACTTATTTACTACATATTTTAGGATTTATCACCTTTTTTTGAATCAAGGCTTTACAATACGGATTTTTTCTGTAAAAAATCTGTTTTCTTGGTGGAGCATTACGTTACTTTCTCTGTACTACGTACATTAGTCAGTAGATATGAACGTATTCGAGAAATTAAAAATAAATTTTGCTAAATTTCTGGACTCTACTCATGACGTATGGTCTACCATTTTTCAAGTAGGTGGTCTTTTTAAGCCGTATACCATTGAGAATTTGCTGACAAATAGGATTGTGTAGTGAAGCTTTTGAGTACCTATTTTATTAAGCAGCAGGTGATTAAATGTTTTCAATCCATATAAACCGTGTTAAGTATAAAACACTAAATCCGTTTTGAAAACATCTGGAGCTATTGAAACTTAATTCAAATTGATGTAAAACTATTAAAATCCTAAATTATATTACTTAACATTTTTTTTAAATTGTGTATTGCAAGATCGATTAGATATGTTATCTTCAAAATTCCAAAAATTAAGATAACTTAGATGTTTCAAGTAATAAAGATTTATTAATACTGCAAATCCAAAACCTTTATTGAAAATGGAAATCTTACAATGTTATTAAGCGTTCTTTTTTTATTACCTTGTAATTAATCAAAATAAATTATCATATTTAGTAATCTTGAAAATAGAATTTGGAAGACAGAAAATACACACCTCATGTCGACTGCGAAATGTCTATTTTCAAAAAGTATTCACACTTGCGTGTTGAAAACTAATATTATTCACGGCAGAATCGATTGTTCCAAAAGCGATGTAAGGCATACGGCACCTCAAGCCCTACTTTCACATCTGTCCAGAGATCTATTTTCCGGTTGAAAGAGTAGTTTCTTGAACATTTTAAGCAGAGTCTTAACTATTAATCAATGACAAATATTTCCTAGAAAACAAAAATACCAGAATTTTATTAAAACTAATTTTTGTACAAAATTTTACACCCTACTCCACAATTGCGAGAGTGAGGTGCACGAGAAACATAGTTTGGTTCAGTATCGAACAGAAAACTAGTGGTGGTAAGGCAGCACGTATTTTCACGCAAAATTACGCGAAAAGTATTCAGATTTTCGAAATATTGTACATGACTTTATTACACAATCTATCTTTAAGGAACAGATTTCATTAAGGAAAAATCTCTATCTCCAGAAATGTAGGCCCAGTTGTAGGAAGACACCGAAAGATTTGCATTTCTGATATTTTCGAGAAGTCAGGGTTTTCAACGAACATGAGATCTGCACCATTCTCTTAAACATTCTTCACACTATCCAACAACAAAATTTAATCCATGTTTTTGAAAATGTCTCAGGGACTTCATGTAAAGTAACCCCCCCCCAATCAAAATATTGGGGCCGCTACATCACCCAGAACGATCGATCAATATCAGTTTTGGACCAAATTGGCTGAACGGTTTAGCCGCAAGCGTTGTTCACCGACAGACGGATGGGCAGACAGACGTTTTGCCGTCAATCGATTTTTCGGTATAGACTCACAAAACAGATGCAAACAGACTTCACGCCGCGTGTAATAGGATTGTTTCTAAATTTAGCGACTGGATCTATCCATTTTTCGTTACTAGCCCTGTGCTAAGAGTTTCTTTCCGGAAATTGGCCGTTTTTCCGCGCAGCATTACATAACTTTCTCTCTACTTTGTAACCGGTAGCAAGAAAACTAAAAAGTGTTGTAATGTGCGAAATAGAACCTGGAAAATTGATAATCTCAAACCTGGAAAACCGGGAAGAAACCTTGAATTTCAAAAAGCTAGATTGCTGGTCACCCTGTATATGTGCGTATAGTATAGGAAAAGTTATGTAATGCTGGCGCGAAAAAAACGGCGGGTTTTCTGCAGAAAAACTGTTAATACAGGGCCCTGGTAACTAAAAAGTGGATAAATCCAGTTGCTAAATTAAGAAACAAAATCTTCTAACACGTGTGGCAGCCAGAATCCCTATTTTGTGGGTCCTTGATACCGAAAAACCATTTCAAAGCAAAACGTCCGCTTGCCCGCCCGCCCGCCTTTTTTTGCTACTAGTGTTTAACGGATATTTTCATTGTAACAGCCAGCCCCACAAGGTCACGCAGCACTCCCCAGCAAACGCGGGGTCGGGAAAGGGAAGGGATTTTAGTACTTGAGGATACGAAAAATATTCACAAAACTGTTGCATTTTTTCCTGAACTCTCCTTTCCATCCTGATCCATTTTCAGATATTTTGTTTCTTACGGTTTAAAATACGGATTTGTCTTAAGTAGTATTTATTGAAATAAGATTATTTCTATCCCTAAGTTATTATTATATTCTTATTAACATTGAAATTGTTTGCTCAAAATACGCAATATTTTTGTACATTTTTAATTATTTATTCTTATTGTGGTTTGTTTCAAGATCCCATTAAAACGTATCTTATGAAACCCCATTAAATGGAGTTGAAGTTGTAAACAATTTTATTACGATACAAACTTATGACAAATCCTTATTTTCCATCCTTTAATTCCTTCAATCAAAGAAAGTCGAAAATCTGAAAATGCGGAAGGATGGAAAGCACAGTTCAGGAAGAAACTGCAATGTTTTTGTGAATATTGGAGTATGTTTCTTATCTTCAAATCTCCCTTCCCTTGCCCGGGCGTTCGTTGCTGGTGGAGCGCTGCGTGACCTTGTGTGGTGGACTATTCAAAAAGTCCGTTAAGTCCCAGTCGCAAAAATCAAAATTAATAAAAAAAATGCTTATCTAACATATGACAATATGTACATCATTGGATTCGTCTTTTTACGCTCGTCATGGTGGACTGAAAAAATATGTATAGTTCCATTTGAAAAAACGAAGTTTCCTAAAAAATCTCGTAAATGCAAGTAATAAAATAGAAATTAATGCACGTATCTATTAGCCCCTTCCCCTCATGCACTTCCGTGAAAACTGCATTGTAATAACTTCAATCGTTCAAAAGTTACAGGAGGTTCTAAAGTTACGTGACTCACCCTGTACATACACAGTGAAACATTAGAATTCATATACATTAGATTTCATATTCATATTCACACCACAATACCAAATGGTAATTTTCACCTACTGAAAAGGCCTATCAGAATATGATTGCCATTGCCCGTGAAGGGTAAGGAAATAGATGGGACCAAGAAAATTTCCTAAAATATGCTTGTGAATGTGTTAGCATTGACTCTAAGAATAATGGGTTGCATGTACTTCTGGTTGAAGTCATAATACTTTAATTATTACCAAACAAGACACTGAGCTAATTGATCTTCAAGTTAGTTTTTTCTGTAAGAGACAGTTCTATATTTCAAAGTTTCTAATCAAGCAGCACTTCCTACATATTAGTTTTGCATAGCTTAAATGAAAACTATTTTTTGTACTTTTCCAAACAAATATATGTGGAAAATTACTTCCTTACCTTTCCGATTTAGTATTAAAATTCACTCTATCAAATTTAGTAGTAGGTGGGGCAATAAAGAAATACATTAATAACAATTTTATTGAAGTAATGTTTTTTGATGTTATACAAGTGTATGCATCATTATATGAACGTTAGTATATCAAGATTACAAGATTTACTTCTGAAATATGTCACTGCCCTTTGGATATCTGATCGTACACGCGAATGCAGAACAAGACATCACCATTTGAGATATAGCGAACACACAATGAAAGCACGAACAAAAATCCCCACAATATTCAACACATCTCAGACGCTCACTCGACGTGTTGCCATACCAATGGCCGACTTCGTCCTCTTCAATTTGCAGCCGCACACTAGCGCTTTTGCCCACTCTAGTGTGGAATAATAGTACCTCTACGGAGACATATTCAAAACTTTAAAAAAAAATGGCGTTAACAATTTTGACTAAGTTGTGTTGTTGGATAGTCTGAAGGTCATTTAACAGAATGGCGTAGGTCTCATGTTGGTTGAAAACTCTGATTTTTCGAAAATTGAAAAAAATTCAAACTTTTTTCGGCATCTTCCTACAACTACAATTATGAAGATATAATTTTTTTCTTAATGAAATGTGTTCATAAAAAACTAGTCTTCAAATAATGTGTTCTATTTTTCAAAAATATAAGTATTTCTTTTGAAGAATTGTGTGAAACAGACAATTTTTATTTTCTTTAAACCATTTTTCTTAAAAACCGCCCAACGTTTTTTGGTTAAATTGGGACCTGAGATTAGCATAAAGGAAGCTTAAGAGAATGGTTCAGGTTTCATGTTCGTTGAAATGCCTGATTTTGCAAAAAAGTTTTAAAACTTCCAAAAAATTTCGGGTGTTTCTACAACTACAATGAAGATACTATTGCTTTTCTTAATGAAATATGCTCATCAAAAACAGGTCTTCAAATAAGGTCATGTTGAATGTTTTGAAAATAGAAGTAGAGTTTCTATAATTTCCTGACAAACAATAGCCCGCTCGTAATTGACTGCGCTTCATTTTTGTCGTTTTCTTATAAATGCAATTTTAAAAATACAATTTTTTCTTAATTAAATCTATTTATCAAAACTACATCTTCAAATAAGGTCTACTTAAGGTAAATTTTTGAAAGTTTTCTCATACGGTTAAAATACACATTACCAGCAATTTGTAAGCACTCTTGAATTTGTGAGTGTAAGTGCTTCAAATGACTTCAGATGAGGTTTTTCGAAAATTCAAAAATTTTCTGTAAAAAGGAGCTTCAAATTTCGCATTTACAGTAGCACTGAAACGCCATTTTCTTGAAACGGCTCCAAATTTTTCAACGAAAATTGCCGTTTAGGCCAAGGTTTAATTGTTTTTTATATTCTTAAAATAATAGTTTTGTTCTACTATTGAAAAACCGAAAACTTAAGAAAATGTCGAAGAAATTAGGCGATAGATGTAGTGGAAAAAATGTTGGGCGGCTATAGCAAATACTATAGAGACAATACAGGACAGTTCCCCGTTTTTCCACGCAACCGATGGAAACAAGTTCCCACTAGCGATCCTAGTGTCAGAACCTGGTAATGTAGCGCCAAATAGAAATGTCAATGTGATTCTTACGGAAGAAACAAATATTTTTTAATCTACCTAACGAAATAAGACTTATTTTTACCTACTCTCGCTGTGATTTAATTATATTGAAGGGCTCAAATTACGGAGAATTATAATGTACAATGTGTTATAATGGACATGAGAACATTTAACATTTAATGAACATATAATTAACATTATTTTCACGAATAAAGTTACAAAGTATTGAAAGAGCAGTATTGTAAAATATGTTTTCCAGAAATCGACCAGAAAGACAATAAAATGAAAAGAAATCAAGCAGACAACAAACACCAACAGGGCACTGAGGTTAGGGTGTAAGAGTTATTACCAGGTTCTGCCACCAGATGAATGTTTCTCGATATATCGCGAAGTGTCCTGTATTGTCTTTATAGTATTTGGCTATAGATAGCAGCTGTGAAGAGTGTTGGCAGGTCCGAAAAGCGAGCCGAGACCATACGAAACAAAACGAATACGGGAAAATCTGTGCGATTCTGTAGCACCACTAGTTATCTAAATTTAGCAACTGCATTTATCCACGTTTTCGTTACCAAGGCCCTGTAATAAGTTTTTTCTGCCCAAAAGTCGCTTTTTTTGCGCAGCATTGCGTAACTCTCCTCAAGAAGTTCCTTCTGAAGCGAGAGAATCTGAAAAACTCCGGATCGAAAAGGATATAGCGTTAAGTAACGTCAGGATTTCCCCGTGACCTGGTGTAGTTTAACAGTTTTAAAACAAATTTAATAATTAAAGATAAGTTTAAAAATTCTTTGGCAAACTTTTGTTTTTAAACCATGACAGCTATTTTGCTCAGGTGTTTGCTTAGGTTTTGTAAGAATAATGAAATTGCAGCATGATATAAAAATTCTTACTGGATCGTCTTAGTTTCTATGATATTGTTTTTAATTAATCTTTGCACTTCAAGTTAGAAATGTCAAGTTAGAAGTGTTAGAAGTTTCGGAGTTAAGAAAGTGTAATATTTCGTATTTTTATTCGTTAGACAATTATTTGAATTATTTATTTATTCAGTTATAATATTTGAATTTTTTTGTCAATTCTTTTTTGCTAATACAAGCTTTGAATTTTGGAAGTGAATTTATTGTGGCCCAATATGTTTGAGAACCCACATATTGCGAAATATGGATACTATATCTGAAATGACATAATAGTTTTGCAAGAATGTATGAAAAACTCCTGGATATGAGATTACTTTTTCTGCTGTTGAGTCTGAAAAGGTTGACTGATTCTCTGCCCTTTTGCAGGCATTGATCGTCGACTTCCCTTCCTCACCTCCAAAGAAGCCTTCAATCATCAGGGGCAGGGGTGAGTCAGAAGTTTTATTTCGTAGCTTCTTTTACTTTGTATTGACCATAAATTGCAAATTCTCTTCCAGTGTTGACTGTTGCATGATATGTGAAGGTATTTATTAGGAATTTTATATTTAATTCCTGTATCCTGGAGGTGTACGTAGTGTCCAGCAAATTTTAATTTTGAATTTTCTGTGTTTTAGTAGTGACTCTTTGTGCATTACAAAGGTGCATTACATATGTGCATTACAAAGGTATTGGATGAGCAAAAGCTGAAACACATGTTGTAAACGGAACTCAGAATATAATAATAGCTTCGATTATCCAAGAGCTTTTTGTTGGGTGGTCCATCAACGGATATTATCGATTCCTTTTGGTACTCAAAGTCAGCTGTGTAGGACGTGGAAAAAGAACGTGTTATGTCTAGTAAATGGCGAGATTGAAATTGCTGTACGGACATTCTTGCTAGATTGTTTATGGACTATAATTGTTAATGTTCTAAAATTGTATTCATTTCATGAGAAACTTGCAATTGGCAGAGAGATTTGGCTTTGTGGATTTCGTTTTTCTCCTGCTCATTAGTTTGGACACCATGAGCCATGGGAGAAGGTGAAGTGGTATTCCAATTACTTATATAAGAATGATATTTTGAATTTATTTTCCTCATCCACCCTAATATGTATTGGTTGTATGAATACGTGAGAGCATTTTTAACCATGGCTGAGCTAGAACGTTGACCTAGGGAGGGCCGATATATTTTGTAAAGGGAAGAAGAAACATTTGTTTAATGTATAATATTTTTTCATGTATATTGAAGCAATACATCCTTTACGATTGGAATTGAAGTAACTCTGAAATAACAAGTTGGAGCTTTCTGTTTTGTGTATTGTTAAACTAGCGCACAACGTTTTGCATCTGAGCATTTTGAGTTCTTTTTTTCTCAAATGGAAGACACGTCAAATTCCCTAGCTTTTGGTGTGTCACTGGCTACTCTTTGAAGTAGACTCACGACGAGCTGTCTGCAACTTCTAAAGTTTCTTTATGTTTGTGCATTTCTTTCAGCTTTTCGGGATTTTTAAGCACTAATATTCAGTTTTTAAAATTTATATGTAAGAAACATTTTCCGCCCGTTCAAGAGAAGCTATCATATGATGGATTTGACTAAATCTTTCATTTATTTTTATTTATTTAAGAAAATTACAGGCAACAATAATATTACTTATAATATTCAGAATCTGGTGTACAGTAAAAATAATATTCGTAGCTTTTGATATTTACAACAATAGATTGCAGAAACGAAATATATCATTATACAGGCTGATCACGTAACTTTAGCACCTCCTGTAACTTTTGAACGGATGAAGTTATTGCAATGCAGTTTTCACAGAAGTGCATGAGGGAAAGGGGCTAATTCATACATGTATTCATTTCTATTTAATCTTTTGTATTTTATGAGATATCTGAGGTAACTTTGTTTTTTCAAATGGAACTATACATATTTTTTCAGTCTCATGACGTGCGTAAAAAGACGAATGCAATGATATACCTATTGTCATATGTTAGATAAGCATTTTTTTTAGTAACTTTGATTTTTGCGACTAGGGTTTAACGGATATTTTGAATGTACTTGTAACAGTCCGCCATACAAGGTCACGCAGCGCTCCACCGGCAAACGCGCGCTTGGAGAAAGGAAGGAAGTTTAGTATTTGAAGATACGAAAATATTCCAAATATTTACAAAACTGTTGCAGTTTTTCCTGAACTCTGCTTTCAGTACTTCTCCATTGTCATAAGTAGTATATATTGAAATAAATTTGTTTCCATCCTTAAGTTATTATTATATGCTTATTAATATTTAAAGTGTTTGCTCAGAATATGCAATATTCTTTGTACGGTCTTAATATTTATTCTGATAGTGTTTAGCTTAAAGATCCCATTAATATCCTGTGATAAAAAAACTCATTAAAAGGAGTTGAAGTAATAAACAATTTTATTACAGTACATAGTTATGACAAATCTATATTTTCAATCCTTCAATTCATTCAACCAAAGAAAGACGAAAAAATTTAATATGGAAAGCAGAGTTCAGGGGAAAACCTGCGACAGTTTTGTGAATATTTGGCATATGTTTCGTATCTTCAAATACTAAGATCCCTTCCCTTCCCGTCCCCACAAGCGCGTTTGCCGGTGGGGTGCTATGTGACCTTCTCTGGCGGACTGTTACTAGTACATTAAAAATATCCGTTAAACCCTAGTCGCAAAAATCAAAGTTACTCAAAAAAATGCTTATCTAACATATGACAATATGTATATCATTGGATTTGTTTTTTCACGCTCGTCATGATAGACTGAAAAAAAATGTATAGTTCCATTTGAAAAAACAAAGATACCTCAAATATCTCGTAAAATACACGTGATAAAACAGAAATGAATTCATGTATCAATTAGCCTCATTCCCTCATGCACTTCTGTGAAAACTGCATTGCAATAACTTCAACCGTTCAAAAGTTACAGGAGGTGCTAAAGTTACGTGACTCATCCTATTTAAAACGGAAATAATGATTTGAGAAATTAGGTCGTCTGTTTATCACATATAGAGAATTTCTAGAACTAAAGGAACAGTTCAGTATTTCACCCTGAATACGAGGTGTCAAAGTGTCTTTTTTACTTTTTCGCCTTACAATGTTATAGGTATGAAGAGAAATCTATGTACTCGTGCGCCGAAAGACTGCGAAATTTCGGCAGAAAACCTTGTTGGGCCCTGATGACGATAAAGTGGATAAATCCTATTGCTAAATTTAGAAAGAACTAGTGGTGCTGTAGAATGGCACACGTTCTCGCAGTAATTAGATTTCTAATCTGCAGCCTGGACTATCTTTTCCGGTAGGACAAGCAACATTTGTATGTCTTGAGTAGTATGAGTGTATAAAGGTTTTGTCCCCCGGTTAGCAGAAATTAAATGGCGTGCTCGCACGTAGCATTTGAAACCAAGCAGTCGCCGGTTCGAATCCCACACGGGTTTCTACTTTCCCGTATACTATATGTGCGTATAGTATAGGGAATGTTATGTAATACTGTGCGAAGAAACGGCGGATTTTCTGCAGAAAAGCTCTTATTATAGGGCCCTGGTAACAAGACAGTGGATAAATCCAGTTGCTGAATTAAGAAACGAAATCAAACACGTAAGGCAGTCAGAATCTTTGTTTTGTAGGTCCTTGATACAGAAGAACCAATTAAAAGAAAAACGTCTGTCCGTCCGTTCGTCCGTCTGTCAGTGAACAATGCTAGCGACTAAACCGCTCAGCCGATTTTCTCCAAAATTCATACTCCCCATCGATCTGAATGATCTCGCGGTCCCTTGAATTTGAAACCGATATTTTAATTTGGGGGGGGTACTTTATAGCCCCTGGGGCATTTTCAAAATAAAAAAAATGGTTGTTAACAATTTTGATTAAGTTTTGTTGTTGGATAGTCTAAAGGTCATTTAACAGAATGGCGTAAGTTTCATGTTGGTTGAAAACTGATTTTTCGAAAATTGAAAAAATTTCAAACTTTTTCGCCATCTTCCTACAACTGCAGAATATTAATTTTTCTTAATGAAATGTGTTCATAAAAAACTGGTCTTCAAATGAAGTGTTGTTCAATTTTTCAAAAACATAACAAATTTTCTTCGAAAAATTGTGTCCAACATTGACTATTTTTTATTTTCTTTAAACTATTTTTTCTTAAAAACCGCATAACGGTTTTAGATTAAATTGAGACCTGAGATACAGCATCGGCGTCTTTCTACAACTACAATTGTGAAGATGCGATTGTTTTTCATAATGAAATATTCTCAAAAAAATAGATCTTCAAATAAGGTCATGTTGAATGTTTTAAAATATAAGTAGTTTTTCTATAATTTCCTGATTAACAGAATAGCCCGCTCGGAATTTACTGCGGTTCGTTTTCGTCGTTTTCTTACAAATACTATTTTCTCTCAATTAAATGTATTTATCAAAACTACATCTTCAAAGGTCATACTTAATTGTTTCAAAATACGAGTAGTTTTTCTGTAATTTTGTGACAAACTTAATAGCCCGCTATAAATTTTCTGAGCTTTTTTGGACCGTTGGGTGCGTCGTAAATTAGAATGTGCATTTTTGTATTTTATTTCTTTGTTCGTTTCTTACATTCGACCATTTGCTATACATTTACACACTAATCTTTAAAGAAATTTTTTTTTCAAATATTCGAAATAAAATTGCTAGTTCTTTAACCCATTAATGCCCAAGTTTTTTTTCTTGAAATTTTTCTTTAATATTTTAATATGTAAATATTATTGTTCCAAAAATGACATTACATGAAAATTTCGAAAAGTTGCGTTGTTCATTTTTCAGAATTTTGGTGCCCATTAATGGGGCAATGGGCATGGATGGGAAGGGTATTTTTATTTTGTAAAAGTAATAAAAATGATATGTAAATGATATTAAATCGAAAAGTTTGACTATATAGAATTCAAGAAAGGACAATAAATATACCCTTAGAACAAAAAACAAAAAAATGAACTAATGGGCTTTTCTGTATGGAAAGTTTGGAAGCAATTCACATGACATTCAACATTGGACTGTATCCATCTCTTTGCTTGACATATTGGTTGAATCCCGCCACGTGTTGACGCAACGGTAACGACAGAATTGTCTTGATACCTTATAAGAGTGATACCAGAATTCATATCGGTTACTTGATCATAACTCTCTCGGAGCATTTTTCTTCAATTGATCAGGCATGATAAGAGGTGCTTTGCAAGTGCGATTTGCGCGAATTGTCCCTGTAGCATCATAACTAATTTCCTTAAGCCGTCTGAAAAGCTGGAAAGACGTAAAAAAATTATCCATATCCATATCCAAAAACATGGCATGTCTTTCCCTGAGGCAGTTCTGATAACAAATCCATCACTTCTGACTCTGCTACTCCGAGTTCCGGAATCTGATAGTCAATCAAGGCTCCTGATACGACTCTCCTTGAATTATATAGCTCAGGCGAGTTCACAAACACCACTCATTATATCCGAATCTTATCGGTTTTCCTTAGATATGTTGTTTAGTGCTGTGCCTACCATATAGCACCATGGCCTCATCAATACTTAGATATTCTTCTTGAGAGAAGAAAGTTATCCAGCGTTCATTTAGGATAGACCAAAGAGGTCTTGCTTTACAAAATTTGTCTTTTTTGTCTAGGTTTCCATTGTCGGACACATGAAAATAACGTAAAATCTCCTAAAATATATTCCTAGACAATGCTTTTGAAACTTCAAGATTGTGACAATCAGTTGCAGTTTCCCAGTACATTCTTTTGCGGGGTACCACACAGTATCCACTCAAAAGAAGAATTGCAAGAAACACGCGAATCTCATTTTCAGTAACATTGACATTTTTGTTTTCCTTTTTTTTGCATAGTTATTGGTAGTATTTGTAACAAATGTTATAATTTCGTCATCAATAAGTTGTTCAAAAATCTTACAAGCAGAATTATTCTCTGAATAAGTAAGACGTTCCCAGACACGCTCGTGATGAGGGATAACAGTTTTGAATTCAACTGAAGACAGTTCCGCGTTTTGGATTATCTGAACGAACACAAATATTTTCGGAACTTTCTAAATGTATTTCTTCACCTGGGTCTGCATGGACAACTCAATTTTTAGTTATTCCTTCATCATTTATTCTTTTCGTACAAGTGGCAGTTCCTCTCATCTGATTTCCAGAGAGATGATTTATGTCACCTGAAGGGCAGTCTTCATCGTCGCTATCACCTTCGCTTTGATCAGCATTTTCAGGAGGCTCAATGTATATAGCAGCTTCTATTAACTGCTCATCTGCAATTAACTGCTCATCCAAGTTCGAAATTTCATTAACAATCAACCTAAATGCAGAAAATAAGACCATAATGATACCCTCCCCATCCGTGCCCATTGCCCCATTAATGGGGCATCTATATGAAATTCTTAACATACAAAATATGGAAATTTATATCGTAAAAATAAGGTTAATATTCGTTAAAAGCATCTTTTAGAGTAATATTGATATACGTAAGATTCAATAAAATACACAATAGAATACAGAAATAACGTACCTCTCAGAGCGCGACATAATGACAGAAAATTCCACAGAAGCTCAACGCTAAATCTCGGCAGTTAAATGGCTACCAGACGAAACATGTCGTTTGACTAATCAACAATGCCAACTCTTAAATTTAAAAATGAACGCTCTCAGAATTTACTGTGCACAACAAAAATATAAATACTTTTACCGACCGCCCAATTAATGGGGCAATGGGCAATAATGGGTTAAGGGAGTATCGACAATGCAGGAACGCAACAATTGAATTTCTTTCCGCTGTCACGAATTTCTGTGAATTACGTGTCATTTTGACTTAATAGAAGTGAATGGTATACTTTTATGCAGTTGTGGATTTCAGTTTTGAAAACACTGTGATGGAGACCGTGAGTTGTCCGCTCTGTGTAAGATGAATCGGGGTGTTCAATCCCAGTCTAAAACTTATACGTATTGCGAGAACTGTGAGAAATAGCCTCACATAAGTGCTGCGATTATCGGGGTTCATTTGGGCAAGGTCGTGATTGGTCGTGTAATGTGTAACAGCCACAGTTTAAGATGCTATCTTCAGATGTATATCTTACCCCGCGACCCATACCTATCATTCGCATGGTACGGACAAGCGAGGAACCAGCCTCAAACTGGCTTCAGAAAATTTGCCCCAAAGGCGGCTAGTTAACACACCTATATATCTTCCACCGCGGTGTATAGCTTCTTGGTTAAATTGGACGTCTTCAAATAATAGACATGATGCTGTAGGACAAAAAGTGCGATATTTCAATTCTACGTAGCTGCTTCCCATAGTACGGGAAAGTTTGTTGTGTTGTAGCACCACTAGTTTAATTTGATGAATGAGTTATTTTAGAAAACTATCGAGAATTCCAGTAACATCATTGAAAATCATGTGAAGCATTTCTGTTCACAAATGCAATCTATACATATACAAACTAGTGGTACTAGAGAATGGCTCAGACTTTCTCGCCCTAATTTTGTTTTCTATTCTCGCTCTCCATTTAGGCATTATTCTAGTTTCAGCTGCCTTCTTTTGCAGCCCGCGGGTGATTTGATTCTTGGACTGGGTGGTTTGATCATCGGTAGCTTTTGGTGGTTTCTGAGATCAACACCAGTCGACTGCCGGGGCAGTACCCTAGCGATCTCTCCTTTCCGTTGCTCGCCCTGTCCTTGCCTGTTCGCGCGTCCGCTCATGCCGGGGAGCGGTCCGGCTGGGGCGGCGCCGGATTGAGCCATCCGGTGGCCGAGATCAAAACGTGTACTACACTACGGGACTAATGGCCTTAGCGGTTGACTGCCTGCATTCACAATCAACCAAACAAATATAGTTATATTCATAATAGATAAATCGTTCTAATTTTATTAAATAAAAAGTATTTCATTAACCCTTTCCAGCCCAAATTACGGGTAACTAAGAGAAAAATTAATTTCCTCATTTATCGCATCTAAATACCCTCAACAACACACAAATGAGTTTCTTCAGTTATTTTTGTCACAGTTGAAATTTTTTAGTGGGCCCATTGGGATGATGGGATAGAATGTGTTTATATAGCTTGTCCAGAAGCTCCCGTTACAAAAAAATACGACAAATTCTGTCTTGCCAGACATGAAGAATGGCTGGTCCAGTTTTTCCGAGAAAAAAAAATTGTCTTTGAGAAAATTGAGTTTAAAAATCACTTCCGGGCGCGAAATTCAAACCGACCTCAACGACACTGCAGACACGACGTCTCCTGCGCGGAGCATTTCCTCGTTTCTCAGCGAAAACGGTGAAACAGTCGAGTAGTATTCTGGAAAGCTTCGCGTTGCTTACACTAGAATACTTAATAGTATCTAGTATTACTCCACTGCGTTTTTCTGCGCCCCGACACACGAATATATGCATTGGGGTCGGTTTCACCGGGCGGAAGTGTCGATGCAGGTGTGTCTCGCTCATCTGTCGCTATAGAGGAAGCCGTATTGGAAAGTTTCGAACAGGAACCTTCGAGCAGTGTGACAGATTTCGCGCAAATGGCTTATTTATATTAATTTTTTTCCTTACAACTAAAAGAATTAAATTTTCAATGTGAATATAATTTTATGTATTATCAGATATGTTTTGGAGAAAAAATATACAGAGCAATAGGGTTGCAGTTATGATTGAATTTGCATATTGTTTATGTTTATTTCTGTTTTCCATAGAATATTCTTTTGAGATATAAATCCCTCATAAGTAAAAAAATAACCAACATAAAACTATGTAATTATTAGGGTGTTTTTATGTAAAATGTACAAAAATTATCCAATTAATATTTTTAATTCAAAAAAGTATGCAATTATTAAATGGAAAAGTTATAAATTGATTAATTTTTTAAACAAATAAAAATATTGAACATGTAGAGATATAACTGAAAGATTTAGGACTTGCATGTAAAGTATTTCTAACTAATTTAAAGTAGCAAAAGTATGCATGTTCTAAAATATTTAAGTAGTAAGGATAATGATTTTGCATTAAAATAAATTCAAAAAATAATTCAAAATAAGGTTTGGGGTTGAAAATTGATTAAAGTGCATATTTTTTCCTCATTGTCGGTCGATTTTTGTTGAACATTATGAAAATATCAAAGAAAAATATTGAAAATTACAACACTGAAGTAGTGTAGTTGTGAAATGTTTCTACTCCCTTACATTCTGTACTAGGCAGTAACCTGGAAGAATTAAATTGAAGAAATGGTTGTTACTCATTTGTGTACGTATCTGCTATAGAAGAATTCACGTAAGAAAAAGCAAAAGTGACAGCTCGCTAAACAAGTGAACATCACATGTAATTCAGAGAAGTATCCCTCCGCCGCGGCAGCTGTTCAGCCACGCCTCTTCGTAACCTCACTTTAAAGGGCTTGTTTATGGCTCCCGTGAAGAGAACTATATATATGCAGAAGTCTAAGAATTTCGCTCATGTATATGCACGTACGCGAGTCCGCGAAATATTGAAATTTAATTACGCATGTGGAAAAATATATTAACATACTCTCATATGAAGTAAAAGAAAACTGCCACGAATGTAAATAGAAAGAAAAAATATTTTTCAGAGGACGTTCAAATACCTTTTCTTTGAGTCTCACAGTGCAGCAAAGGACCCGTGTATTTTTGTAATGAAGAGTGGTTTATTTATAATTACAACACCCCGATTTTCCATACTTAGTACAATTGCTCTCATAACTCAAATGTGACTTAATTGTTTTGTATGTCAAAAAGGCAATGCATTCCTTGTTCTACAAGGCAATGCATTCCTTAACCTAGTATGTCTATTTTCATCTCATTTCTTGGATGAATAATAGGCACATCCTTTAAATTCACTCTTACTAATTAAAACATCTTATCAGTGAACGCTATCTTTTATCTATTCTTGCATCCTCAACTCAAGGCTGTACTAAATTTTCTCCAGAATTGTTTCCTTTACAAGGATCCACTTAACAAATTAATATCTATTTTAAATTCTTAATTATCAATAGAACATATCTCAATAATATAAAATGAATAGATGGGTTTGAAAACTGTCCTATAAAAGTGAATAAAAAAGAAAAATTCACAAGAACATTTATTTATCACTTTGACCAATGGGGTGGAATTGCCATTACACTTGAGCTCCAAATTTAGATCCATCCCAGCATTTATGTATAATAATAATAATAATAATAATAATAATATTTTATTTATTTTCACATAAGTTAATGAATGTAGTTCAAGCACACTAATAATGAAAACAAAAACAAAGAAATGGTACAGAAACAACACAATTTGTAAACGAAGTTTTACAAAACAGTATCCTATCATTATGGATAATTATATAATATATTTGTTGATACAAAGAAAACTGGCATAAATAATATACAAATTTAAAGAATAAAAATCTACAAATACAATACACAACACAACTTTAAAATACAATCTAATAATCAATAAAATTTAATTATTTTCATGTGTCAGTAGAAGTTTTCTGGAACAAAAAGACAATAGTATTATAGTATTCGATTTAGTTAACTGTTAATTAGAATTCTGTTTTTTAGTTGAATATTTCCTCTCTTAAAGCACAATGGCTTGTCATTATTGGGGATCAAGAAAATACTTCCCTAGAAAATTAGTAATATCCAGTCTCAAAGGTACAATCTGAAAGATGGTCCGGGGCCAACTTCTTCATTCTCAGGCAACCAAATGTGGATCTATTGAAGATAAAGTGAAATGTAATAGACGACAAAATTTATAGTTTCATTAATTAAAATATATGGAAACTTTACTACAACAGGATCATCTTTGTTATTTTACCCATAAATACAGTACAGTTCTGATTTTCCTGTACAATACTACTACAAAATAAATATACAGGACAAGTAATAAAATGTAAATTATAACTTGCCCTTTTCACACATCCCGTAAATCATTTTCCTGATGATGCCTTTGCCAAATTCGTCCACTTTGTCTATTACATATGCTCTTCGCCTCCTTACATATGCCACGCCTTCCTTATTTCCCAGGAGTTCTCAATTCACTGATGTCCTTTTTATAATACCTAAATGAACAGAATTCCTTCAGTTACACTTGTATCAATTGCACAACAACAGCTATTAAAGTGTAATTATAATATAAAAACTTACTTCGTGACAGTACTTTTGCTCGAATTCAGCTATTCCATTATGAGGCTCACAACAGAACCGGATTCTAACCTTCCTTTCCTTTGCATTTCTCGGATTTTTCTCGCGAGAAATATAATATCCTCTTGTCGCTGGCGTGAACAAGGATTCTTCCTGCGACCACTCCGACGTTCCACGATTCGCAATGGTGTTATTATTTAAAAAATAAATAAAAACGCAAAGCACAGAACCGCAAAACGCTCACAATCAACACAACACAAGCGCCAGGAAACACGTGCACCAGTACTCATCTTACATTCAAGACTCGGTTTTAAAATAAACATAATACTTATCACACAAAAAGTAAATTCCATATAATGTGTATAAAAAAAAGAAATTTTTACAGAAGAGCACATAGCACTGCACTTCCTAATTTCAATTATTTCTCGTGGCGCACTACATTTTCGGCGGACGAGGACATCACAAAAGGAAGCGTCGAAACCATTTACAAGTTAGCCAACTGCAAACGAACGAATCGAGGAAGGAGAGTTCAATGGGATCAAGGACACAACGACCACAGAACCTTCGGTTATGTTGCCAGCACTAGCTGTCAAAATTGCTTGTTCTTACATGAATCTCTCTTTAACTACAACGCAAGCTCAAAGAAACAAAACAACTCAAAGAACACTTTTCCCGAGTAGCTGTCTACTGCCTTATGCATGGTTTCCCAAAGTAACTCCAAGATTTGCGAGAAAGACATGCTCTCATCTTGCATCTGGAAGAGCAAAGCGTCGGGTAGAATGGTCATTCAATTACGAGAAATGGATAGTCGAGGCCGCTTGCCTTAACTTCGATGTTCCACGTAGAACAGTTTAGCATATTTTGCAATAGCAGTACTTTCGGAACGCTTTCGCTGCGGCAGCAGGAAGTGCTCATACTGTACCACGTATTACTTAAGCTAAAATAATATTTGACGGGTGGAATTGAAGTTCATGGATCTTTTACGGCACGAACAGATACTTTTATTTAGGAAAGATGCAATATTTCTGAGGCGGAAAATATTGATATCCATCAATTAGAGCTACATCTTAGATAAACCGTCCAGCAGTTATTAAGAAGTTTAAAGCTGGCTATGGGTAGTTTGAGAATTCAGAAAATGACAGCCGGGAGAACCAATTCAAATTCCAAAGATAATCAATAAACTCAGTATTTTCATCAACGAATATTTTATCTGCTAAATGCTTCTTAGTGTATCACGATATTTAGAATAATCTTCAAGAGACTATCATTTACGTGGCAATATTCAGCCCAAAGCACTAGTTCATATTAATATGTGCTAAAAATAACAATTCGAGCATTGCAGGTGATTCAATCTCTTTCATGAATGTTGGATCGTGTTCATAATTTGTCTACGCCGCCGTGTACCGTGGCTATCATTTTCAACAAAACTCGATATTCTGTACGTACATTTAAAATATTTATTGAATAGAACCTGCTAATACTTGATACTATTAAGTATTCTAGTAAAAGCAACGCGATGCATTCCAGAATATTACTCGACTGTTTCACTGTTTACGCGGACAAACGAGGAAATGCTACGCGCAGGAGATGCCGTGTCTGCAGTGTCGTTGCGGCCGGTTTGAATTTCGAGCCCCGGAAGTGATTTTTAATCTCAATTTTCTCAAAGACAAAATTTTTTTCGGAAAAACTGGACCTGCCATTCTTCATGTCTGGCAACACAGAATTTGTGGTATTATTTTGTAACGCGAGCTTCTGGACAGCCATACATACATGTAGTGTACATGGAACTACTCACATAAGTGCATGTATATATATATTTCTATATATAAACATACATAATGTACACATATATACAGATAGACATGTATGTGTATATGTATAGGTCTCTCCACGTAAGAAAAGACCCTAAAAATTCAACATGGCGGAGTTTCGGTACTGCCAACCTCATCGAAATGAAACGCAAAAGATACCGACGCGGCGTGTTTAAATGTACGTAGTGTCCTTTAGAAAGGCAGATTTGCTGAAATCATTTCATTGATGTTTTTTGATTTATAAATCGCTACAAAAATATGGTAACAATTTAATTTATAATTTTAATATGGATATAAAATCTTCACAATTTCATAATCTTGATTAAACTGAAGAATATATGAAATTGTAGAATCTCATTTGTAATAAAAACTAATATAAATACCATAATCAGAGGATTGATGGAATAAAATGATGAAATTAAATGCAAGGCTCAAAATAGTTTTAATTTTGAAGCAAAATGTAGTGTAATGAAATAAACTTATACATCACTGACTCGAAATATCTGTATAATAATGATTTTATACACATAACAATAACACCTGACTGTAATGAGAACTTATCAAAAGAATGAATGTATTCATTGTACAGAAATGACAAATGTTTGAAATTTAGTGAACCGGATATCTGAATTCATTTGACTTAAAGGTTTAGTAAAAGAATAACTTATTTACGACAGGTGGGTTAGATTTTAATAACAAATTGCAAGGGCAGTCGTTAAACAATGGTCCACAGCAATTATCTTCACTTTTATCATTGAATTTTAACAAGAATTTTAGTTCTTAATTGCCCCTGGGCTTACAAACATACATTTCATTCTTGCATTTATCTTAAGCGATTGGAGAACACCAGAGAAAACGAAGAAATAAGAATGCTACCATTATAACACTACCATATATAACACAAATTAAATAAAATAGTTAATCCTAAATTGGGTTTTCTAAAAAATTTCATTAAAAATAAGCATCCAGAAATTGGGTTCACTCTATAAATTACTTGAAACACATCCTCCTAATCAGTATAACGGCTGAGGGCCAATTTCTAGCATGCATACTGAAACATGTGACAAAACTATGGAGGTATTCAATTTCGCAATAGTGATAATACAGAAATAATTCCAATTTTATAAAATGAAAAATATTCCTTTAAACACTGCAATCCTGGAACAAAGAAAAATGCCTTTTTACTGAATTTTTAATGAACTGAACTTTAGATTCTGCATCTAATGTATACTGCAGTATCTAATGTTCAGTTCACGATAAATTCAGTAAAAAGGCATTTTTTTACTACAACAGCAACATGCAACCAATTACAAACAGTAACATGCAACCAATAATGTTCTTCAAAGGAAGAAAACCAAAAGGAAGTTTGGAAAAATGTACATTAATAAATAAAAATTTGCATTCTCCTTCTCACAAAACTTTCAACCTACCAATTCTATTTAAAATCTCTTTTCAAATACAAATATATTACATCTCCAATATACAATGATACATAATCTATATTATCTTACTCTGATACATTAAAACAAAACTCTTCTACTTCAAATTACACATCTTTAATTTCCAAGTTCAAGAAATCGTTTCTACAATTATCCCACAAATTCTGACTTTATTACAAAACATCCTTCCTCCACTTTTTAATATCTATTAATACAAATACTATTACACTAATAAAATGGAATTCCAATGGTCTAAAATGACAACGAAATCTTTTACATCCCCATTCTTTCTTAATATTAGCATGGGATGTATTTCTAAAACACATCTAATCCCTGAAGAAAAACTGCTCTTAAAATATTATAACATTTATAGAAATTATAAAATTTCTAACCATGCTTCTGTGGTGTAGCAATAATAATTATAATAATGAACTATTTCATCAGCAAATATTTTTGTCTATATCTAATATTTTATAATTATAGTTTTACAAATTAAATTAAGTAACACTACTTAATCTCTATATTCAATTTGTAAACCCTCAAACACACACCCATTCCTTCTCAAATTTATAATCCAATTTTTCAATCTTCTAATCCAGTGATACACTTAGATTTCAAAAACCAAAAACACTTTTTGGAGATACAACTCGTCAAATCCTCAAGGTATTCATTTGCAACAAATATATAATTCAAACTAATTTAGTCATATGTAGTCCCTTCAAACAAACTTTTTACTCTTATCACAATATTATAATACCAAATATTTCAAGTTCAATTATTACAAAAAATGTATATCTAAATGCTTTCAATCTTCACTTTCTGAATTTGATTTTTATCATCTTCTTATTAAAATGTTTTAATTCTTCACTATTAAAAAGGAATTATTGCCTTCATAACATTTGTATAAACTGGAATATGTAACTTACTTACATAAATTCAGATTTAATTTCCCTAAAAACAATAAATAGATAATACTAAAAATGTATATAGAAACAGAAACATTAACTAAAACATTTCTAGATGCTTACACATTACACATTCAAACACACACATTAAACCTTCCCATTCATACTGTATCTCTCCCTTCAATCTTATTAAATTCAAACATAATCTAAGACTTTTTGGCAACAAATTCCTCCAAGAAAAATTAATAAGTTATCATGAACTATGAAAGTACGTGTAAACCCATATGAATTAGAAAAATTTCAAAATTATATTGCACAAATAACTCCAACATCAGACCTGAGACCACAATGGTCAACAATTACAAAATTAACAAAATGTTATTCTTCTGATCCAGTATTAAACAACAGTCTACATCAGAATCTCCCTACATCAATTTTTTCAACAATCAAATCAGATTAAACTTGTAATGCAGAAATGGAGTTTTTTTTCTCTTTTCCACATTACTTGGTCCATTCACAAAATTTGAATATTCATAAAGCTTCAGGAAATGATTCTATTTCAAAAAAAATATCACAGGACTTAATTTAGAAGTTACTAAAATATTTCTTTGCAATTTTTCTCTTAACACAAATTTATTTTAAAAATAACTATATACTTAACGAATTTCCAATTTTATCCCACATATTTTTTCAAATCTAAATGATAATTATCATAATTGAATTCCAGAAAAATATGTATACTAACCAATCAACAGTCAGGAAAATTTTGTAGAATTGAACGAGAAGTAAACACAGATAAAAAAAGAAATTTAATTGCCACCAAATAACATAGCACATCGGTCATAAACATTAAATATTAGTGATCCCATGTTCAGAAGGCCATTATTGCATATCTGAAACAAGTAGTAATGTAATGTATGTTTCACTCACATGTTAAGTTGTTAAAAGCATATTCACTAAGCAACCGTATTTCATCTGAACGGAAAAACTGAAGCACTGACAGGAACAGCTGACAATAATATGAGTAATGTTGAAATAAATTACTTTTAAATTAAATTAACTTGTATTCTTAATTAGATTTTTCCTCGTTGGTTTGAGGCAAGACATTTTATTTTTGGGTACATCTGCAATATTGAAGTACATGCTTAGAGCGCTAAATGATATGTTTAATAGTGATATGATAATGATATGACAATGAGAACTTAATTCATATAGAACTAAATATGTACATATTTGTCATAAGTGTATCAATATCACAGTAAACCTTATTGCTTATTCACTTATTTCACTTTGCATGTTCACTTTGTTTGCATTTCATATGATCTTGAACCAAAAAGGGAAAATAAATTTCTGTTAGGAGCGACTGACAGAAAATGAGAGAATTTTTTAATTTAAAAAAATTGTCTTAACTTCCCTTTAGTAATTTCGGCATTTACATTCTAAAAATCACTGAGGACCAACATGTACTTTTAATTTGATTGTGGATAGCTGCTACAAGATGTCCAGTGTTTAAGGTTAAGTTTCTGCAATATCAACAATTCTGCATAACCTACTTCCATTGAATTTTTCCACATTTCTGACGTGACATGGTAACAGATTTTTGTAATTCCTTTTCTTTTCATATGTTATGAAAAAATAGCCACCGTTGTATGATGTCTCTGTAATATAGTAATAAAAAATAACTATGACAACAGACATGTTATCATGGTCCAATTCTTATTACATGCAATAAGAATTCAATAATATGGTGACATTAATAGCTTACCTCTCACAATTGTCGCTACTTTCGATAAGACGCTGCTGTCAGGAAGTTTTCTTTTCCAGAATTTTTTTCCTTTTAGAAGAATTTTATCCACTTGTTAAGACCCACATTTTCTGCGTAAATAGAGAGTTGTTTCTCGTATTACAAGACACTGATGATAATGCCACGCAAAATGTACAATATAAGTTCCCCTCGGAAACAAATCGCGCATTGAAAACTCAAGGTAATAGCTTTTAAATAAGGAATACGGGGTCGAGCTCGTTCGCGTATGCTTAAATGCAATTTTTTTTGCCGCTAGACAAGGAGTTGGCACAAACTTAAATTGTACGCACGCATGCCAGTCACCAGCCAAGAAGAAGAAGAAGAAGCGCAGTTGATTTCATTTAAGAATGCCTGCTCCTGTTGTGGAGCTCTTCATTCTTAGGCTTTTATGGTTATTGTTGGTGCTTGATTGCTTTGTTTTTAATGTGCAGACTTTTCTTTCTTTTTTTATCTCTCCCCCATACATAGATGGGGATTGTATATATTGGGGTGTGAAAAACAATTATTTATTTATTTTCTAAAGAAGGATTTCAAAAAGAGAGCGAGAAAAGAAAAGAAAGAAAAGAGAAGAGAAAAGAAAAGTGAGGAGAAGGAAAAGAAAGAAGATAAAATGAAGAAATGAAGAACTGAGTTGGTTTTGTCGGTCAGTGTCATTGTCAGTGCACCTGTGCCATGTCAAGTCGGCGGAGGTGGAAGTTTTAGTATGTCTAAGGGATGCTTTTTTAAACGATGTCTTGGTGCGTCACGTAGTATTCGTCTGTGGTCAGTTAAAAGGTGATTATAGGTAGGGTCTGACATAAAATTTTGAATTTGTGATTTTGCAGAATTATAAATACTGGTAACAATATGTTGTATTTTATATCTTGTCCTGATTTCGTTGAAAGGGGTCGAGAAATGGGGCCTAAATATCAATCTGATTATTCTGTTCTCTATTCTAGTTAATTTTAACAAATTGTCATTTGTCGTGCATGTCCAAGTCGGGTGGGTATATGTCATGTTTGGTCGTATATAAGTATAGTATATTTGTAATTTCTTTTGTATAGTCAATGAGGGATGGGTAAGTAGTGGATGAAGCGCATTTATTATTCGGTGGGATTTAATTGATTTTTCGTTGATGTGGTCTGTCCAGTGTAGTCGTCGGGAAAAGATGACACCGAGGTATTT
>JAHLJT010009679.1:0-19742 GCA_031308135.1 Acheta domesticus
TGTGTTTCATATTGACAAATTGTTAGCGATCCTGAGCAAGCTCAGGAACGCTACAATATGTCTTTGATATTTTGGAGAAATCATTTTTTAGTAGTATTTTAAAACCAAATCTGTATTTCAGAAGATTTTAGAATAGACGCTCTCGAATGCATACAATCATTCTTATAACAAAATAATGTAACCCCTCCCCCAAAGGGCATCGATTGAAACACTTTTTGGAACTTAATCCTACTAGGTTGGATCCTTACTGAAGATCTTACGCCGTAATGCTACCTTAATGTAATGGAAATATAATCCTTCTAAGAATAGATTAACAAAGCTAAAGATAATTCGTTTTTTCTTTCATCAAAAGAGAAGGATTAGAATGACACGTAAACACAGAGTCAAAGCTAGTGAAGATGAAACCTTACCGGGAGAGATGGCTCAGGGCATCAACTGATGTCACTGCAGTACCTCTGACCGGGAGGTGCTAAGTTCTAGTTCCCGACGGTGGCAGAATTTTCGACACTAGCTAGATACTCGTAGCTAGATAGCTCGGTCGAGTTCGGTCGTTGTATGGGGAAGAATTCTAGCGACCGGCTTCTCTGAGCGGTAGTTTTGCGTAGTTTTTCCATTCAACAACAGGCGAAAGACGGAGCAGTACCCTAACAAACGGGCCACGGACCACGCGCGATCTTCCTTCCTCTCCGTTGTCCTATCCCCGCCCCTTACTTACAAGCACTTACACTAACATGCACTACACTACTACACATGTTGTGTGACCAGTCGGGAGCTTAGAGCTTGTCCAGGCTGGGGCATTGCCCCGCTGGTGGGAGATACCTGGCTGGGAAAACCCCGCTAGCCAATGGTAGATTGGTGCTGGTTCTCAACATCCAGCGGGGAATATCACCACCACCACCACCACCACCACCACCACCGAGAAAAATACATGCACTACGCGTACGGGACTAATGACCTTCACAGTTGACGCGCCCGAAATCACTAATTAATCAATTATTCAATCAATGTAACCTGGAATACAGGTTTCTGTTGCCATGTATACAACCATTAAACAGTTAAACTTGAATAATTTGGGGACGAGTCCGGAAAATGGGTACAAGGGGGGCGGGTCAATAGGGGAAGGACAAGAGGATAGCAGCGAGAGCGTAGTTTGGGATGGGCCTGGGTGGAGCAGGAGACGATGGGCTGTAAATGAAATTACTTCCATTTTACATTATTACATTTTTATAGAATTCATTTTTACCAGTCTAATAGATAATTCGAATAAATAAATAACAAGCCGCACCAGGTTACTTCAAATACAGTTACAGAATACAAGACAAGAAAAAACTTAGACTAAAATAAAAATGGACAAAAATACGATGATTCGGTTTTTTAATTGATTGTTTGGTGATTCCGGGCGCGTCAACTGATAAGGTCAGTAGCCCTGTAAGTGTAGTGTACGTTTTCCCTCTGAATGTGGCTGTGATATTTCCCCACTAGATGGTCAGATCCGGCGCCGAACTACCGTCGTCTAGCGGAGTTTCTTCCCAAGCAGGTTTCTCCCATCAGCGCGGCACCGTCCCAGCTGGGACAAGCTCTAAGCTTCCAAACGGTCTGCCAGCATGTGTGGTAATATAATGTATGTTAGTATAAGTGTGTGTAAGTAAGGGATGAGGATAGAACAAGGAAGAGGAAGGAAAGTTCGCTCGCGGTCCGTGGCCCGTTTGTTAGGAAACTACTCCGGCATTTGCCTGGTGTTGATGGAAGAAACCACAGCAAACTACCGATCAGAGCACTAGGCCGCTAGAATTCTTTTCGAGACAGTGACTGAACTCGACATAGCTATTTAGCCAGTATCGAAAATCCTGCCACCGTCGGGACTCGGACCTATCGGCTAGAGGCACTGCGGGGACATCAGTTGATGCTCTGAGCCACCTCGTCCGGTGGATGATTCGGGGGTTTGCAAGACGGTGTGTGTACGGGTGACTCACCCCTGGCGCAGCACGGGGGTCGAGGCCGACGGTGGGCTCGTCCAGGATGAGCAGCTCCGGTTTGCTGAGCAGCGCCACCGCGAACGACACGCGCCGCTTCTGCCCGCCGCTGCAACACCACGCCCACGCACTCGCTTCAGAATAAATAATAATAATAATATATTTATTGCTAACAATACACTTTACATACTAGTTACAAAAAAGATTTCTAGCACACCCTTGAAAGAGCGAAGCTCGTGTTCAACGGTTTCACATAAAGGTCTTACAAGCAGTCATAAATAAATTAATAACATTAAATTACATAAAGGATCTTAATGCTTGTCTATTATAAGGATAAAAAAATAATACTGGCAAAAAGACTACAAAATAACTATTACTTGTGTCAGAGGTCAGCAAAACTGGGAATATATGAACCATTTAAATCATAATAGGTCTTTTTGAATTAGTGGATGATCTTGGCTGTCCGGGTGACTCCGCGTCGAAGGCTGTGTTGCCGACGTTTCGACCATCTTGTCATGGTCTTCCTCAGGGCTGGAATGCAACACAGCCTTCGACGCGGCGTCACCCGGACAGCCAAGATCATCCACATGACTCCGGCCGCGGAAGCCTACGACTTCTTTTTGAATTAGGTTTTTTTATTTTGTATTTAAATTGTTTGTAATTTGCAATTGATAATTGAGGGTATTTTTCAACAACATTGGTGTATAGTCTTGGGCCAAAATTAGCACTATGATTGTACCCAGTAGTTGTAAGAATCTTTGGTTCGAAAAAATGAGGAGTGTTTGAGCGTCTTGTGTCGTAGGTATGGGAATATAATGCAAATTTCTGTTTATTTTTGTGAACATAATTCAGGAAAATATTGTGGTAATTTCCCTCTATGCTTAGTATGGTTGGTATGTCATGTTTAGTATATCATGCTTAGTATGTATGCTTAGTATGTCATTAACTTCTAGGGAGGGGCTCCCAAGGGATCGGTGACGATATCGTTGAAATTTAAAAGAGGGTCAATGATGATCAAGGAGTTGATTAGTGGTCGATTGTCGATCAGCCTGATTGGTATGATCATGATCCTAATGATTACGAAAATACATTAATGAATTTTATAATTTACTATTTTCTTATATAAAGCTTCAAAACATTTCTTTAACATTAAATTACAAATTTGGTCTTCTTTTCGAATTTCATACCATTCCCATGAATAAGAATACAACTTTTGTGCAAATAGGATGTCTGAAATCGTCTTTATATTCGTAAAAATTGAAATGTATTATAATGCAAAAAAAGTTAATCTAATAAACTATTTTTTCAAAACTTTTGTTCACATTCTTTGCCTAATGATAATCTTTGCATTTATTTGCAATTTTATTATGATTTTGTTTTATGTTGTACAAATAGCGTTTGTTTTATGTTGTACACATAATGTGCGTGTATATTATAGAAAAATTGGAAGGGGTCAATGAAGTGAATCACCTTTACAAAATAGGTCGATGCAAGAAAAAGGGTGGGAATCCATGTTTCTAGGGCATTTGGGAGGTCAAAAATGTTCACCTTTTGATAAAACACATGAAACGGGGAATTGTTTCTAACAAAATTACAAACGTATTTGGTAGGCAACTCGCCACGCATTCGTGTTTAGCAGGCATACGGAACCTTCACTGCGTGAGAACATGACCTTCGAAACACCAGAGCATGATGAGTTGTCTACCAATCAGGGGCAATGATAAAATCATATAAAATTCGTCATACAAAATTTCCCATCACTTGTTCATAGGTAAAATGTGATTCCACCTGCGACTCTCTTTATATCCTGGAAGTTTGTTACACCTGAGACAGTATAACGTTCGCTCAATACTTAGTTTCTAGTGCAGTCTAGAAACTGAACGTAAATACTGAAATTATCTCGAATAATTGATAATACTAGTAGAATAAGTCAACAGATAAGTACATACAGATTATTGTCTGAATTTTCATAAATAAAATTCATGAATATTATAATGATTTTGAAGGCATTGATAAAAAGGTATTTATAAAGTAACAAATGATTAGGAGGGTTAGGTTCAGTTACTTAAAATATTATTTTAAGTCGATTAGAAATATTTTTATGTATGTAGTAACTGAAAGCGGAAAATTATCCACGCATTTTTCCTCTCAACAAACTTGATTTATAATTAGAAAATTATTCCCAAATGCCATTACAATATTCAATATTTCCATCCTAAGTTCGAGTTTTAGACTGAAGAAAATTTTGCACACAACAATTTAAAAGGATGAAAACTTGAAGGAATTCGTATTTCATTCAAAATGTTAACAAAGGCATTAACAATGTAAAGTAGATATATTTGATGGAAAATTTATCTAAATTACTAACTCTAAAAACATAACATTGAAAGTAAAAAGTGGAAGAAAGAGCCACTTTTACATACAGAATCAAGTAATATTTATTTAATCGACATTGTCGATAAACGACACTGCGTGCAAGATTTTTGTGAGGCGTTCAGGGTTCTGATTCCCGACAGAAGCAAAAATGAAGGTGTTGCATCTAATATAATTGTGTCAAATTTCTACAGGTGTATGAAAAAAATTCAAATAAGCTAGCTATGAGGATGGGAATACGTCATGCTCGCCACATATCTCCTGTACTCTCAGGCGTCGATAATAAATAAACTAGTGGTGCTAGAACAGCACATACTTTCTCGCCCGTATTTTCATGCACAAGTACTCAAATTTTCAAAAAATTGAACATGACCTTATTTAAAAATCAATATTTAATGAACAGATTTAATTCAGGAAAAATCTCTATCTTTGATATTTTAGTTGAAGGAAATCTCCGAAAAAATTTTGAATTGATGCAATTTTCAAAACAATCAGAGTTTTTAACGAACATGAGACCTGCACCAATCTCTTAAACGTTCTTACACTATCCAACAAAAAAATTAATGAAAGATGATGGAGCAATTTGTTTTCAAAATTTTAAAAATATATCAGGAGCTTCATGCTAAAGTACCCCCAAAAATTAAAATATTAGTTTCAAATTCAAGGAGCCACGTCATCAATCTGACTGATTGGGTAATATCAATTTTCGAGAAAATCAGCTGACCGGCTTAGCTGCTAACGTTGTTCAGAGACAGACGTTTTGCCGTCATTCGATTTTTCGGTATCAAGGTCCCCCAAAAAATTGTTTCTGGCTACACCACGTGATAGAAGATTTTTTCCTAAATTTAACAACTGGATTTATTCCCTTTTCGTTGCCAGAGCAACGAATAATAGAATAAGAGATTTTTCTGTCGTAACTTTCACTCTACTCCGTATCGAGAAAGTAAAACAAAATCCAGGTCTGGAAACACGGCTGGCTGGCAGAAGGTGGATTATTCTGACCCTAAATGCCTAATACCACATAGGTACAATAAAACAATCAAAATATTTAATAATATATCAAAATAATCATAAGATTTAATGGATTACTGCATTAACCGGTTTACACATAATCGATATTTTTTCTATTAATCGTTTAAAATAGTCGATAAATCAATAACAAATTGAAATCAAAACGCGTATCTCTAATTCGGTTATTAACACCATTCACCTAAAGAAAATATCAATTAACAGAATTTTATTTGCCTGAATTAACAAATCTGAACTCTCATCTTCTTATCAACTTAACCCAACTTGATCACCCTTAACTATCGCCATCGCTAACCTCCATTCCTGAGATCTGCTTTTTTCGTCTTCCCCTTTCAACCTGGCAATAAGAGATTTTCTGTCGAAAATCGGCCGGGCGCACGAAAACAATTCTTCCCCTTCTGACGAATTAAGAGTGAGAAAGTAAACATAACGTAAGAAATCTGAAATAGACAATTCTATTGACAACTGGGTCGAACTTTTTCATCTGTTTACACACAGCAATATATAATATTTTGCAACCAAATCTTAAAACCGTTTGCCTCTTTGGAATACAGCTCAGGGGTTGTGCCATAGAAAGTAATATAAACTATATCCAGACCTTTCAAAAGAAACTACTGCGAAGAATGATAAATGTGCCACGATACTTTAGAAATAGTGATCTACATCACGACCTTGGGATTCCTTATGTTTAAAGTGAAATCAGAAGATACGCTAACAAATAAGAAATGTGACTGCACGTGCATATTTGTCAATGTAGTTGCTATTCGACTTCTGCATTACCAAAACCAACTGAGAAGATTGAAAAGAAATAAGCTCTTTGAATTAATATGACTGTAAAAAAGTTCATGTCATGTAAATAGTATTTTAACCTAGATTTAAGAATCACCATGTGTATGTCATTCGTGTCCAGTTTCAATGTGCGTCGCTGTGATGTAAATAAAGAAAATCTTAGACACGATTATCTTTTTATTTCATTTCTCAATATTTACTTTTCTAGGATACAAGAAAGCTCATTATATTTGACTTGAATTGGCATTTGGTGGTAAATAGACCTGCTCATAACAATACATACCTGAGAGTTTCAATGTAGCGATCTTTGTCTGGTAGTTCCAAGAGCTGATGTAAAAAATCGAAACGAGTCTCCATGTCTTCTATTTTCATACCAAATACTCTTCCAAAGTAGAAAATCATCTCCTTGACTGTAAATTCGTCCACTAATGCAGTATCCTATGCAAAAGAGAAATTTTTATTAAACATTGCACATAGTATTTGAATACTCATACACACAATAACACAGACACACAATAAAAAATTGTCAGTTTGACACATGTTTCTCTATCAATGTCGATGCGCTGAATCCAAATCTGAAGCTGGAATCGCACCTCTACCCTCCCGTTTTTTTATCGCGAAAACAAATGTGAATACTATATCAATGTCTTGTAGCATTATACTCTACAGAAGCCAAAAGTTCTTAGGCCCAGAGGCGACATATGTTTCTCTATGTAAATCGACACGCTGAATTCGAAGCCAGAATTGCGTCACCACCTTCCAGTTCTTTTTAAATTGAGACAAACCACCGTGAAATTCACAATTTCACAGTGGTTTTTCGCGATTTAAAAATCTAGAGGGTGGTGACGCAATTCTAGCTTCAGAATGTGTCAAGTCGTTGGGTCTGACAACTTTCTTTTGTGTGCGTCTGTATAATTAGGTAACTTGCTAGTGTGCGTGTGCCAGTCCTTCCGTTACTCACGGTTTAGATCTCAGTTCGGAGGCCAGGGAACTGTCTTTGATACGCTTCGATCAACTGGGGACGATCTGACCATTTTCCAGGTTCTTTCAGAACGTTAAAAGAGCATTTTAAAAATGTGTTCTGGGGATTGGAAATACCTAAAATATGTTTTGAGGATAAGGAAAAAGGCGATGAAGGTGATCCGCACTATTTTGATCCTGATACATGTACAATATTCTTTTAAAATTCTAGAGAAAGCTGTTGTTTGAAAGGGGGTCAAACAATCTACAGTATCAATAGTACGAGTACACTGTTGAACACTAATCTACCTTTCCGGAATAACATGAAACGTTACTACTTTATTAATCAAAATGACGATAATTAAAGGTATTTTTGTAATGAAAATACCATTAAAAAGCATTTCTGTCGATAAATTTTCTAAGCTTGAGAATGGACGAACTAGTCAACTGCATTAAGTTTTTTAACGAACTTTCGTAGCACAAATGAACATTTTTCGTATGAAAATACATGCTAGAGTTGCCATGCCACTATAGAATAAAGTATTTCAACACTTTTTTATTCGTATTTTGTCCCGTATATAAGAACCTCGGATCCCACTGTCCAATTTGATTTACATTCGTGGCCCTTCGGGTGTACATCTATAGGATGCGAGTTTTCAAGGCAAAAAGAAAGAAGGAAGAAAGTGGCCCTGACCATATGGGAAAGACATTCCACCATAACTTCTGTTGGTTTCGAATTCAGCTACATTACATATAAATTTATATTCTTTTTTTTTCTAATTTTTGGTTATGTCGGTTTTTGACCTTGCGGGCCTTCGTTGACTCATCCATGCCAGCTTCAATAACTTAGCATTTTCGCGAATTCTCAGAGCTTTCCGCTTTGGGAAATTTGCTCATTTACGTTGTGGGGTAGGACCCTTTCCCTTCTCGGCTGGTCCATAGGCCCGTGTCAGTCAGTTGTAAAGTTATATTTTTCTAAAATACCCCGTAGATCATTCTCGGCTGCGTGTAGCTGTTTATGGAAAAGAGTATCGAAGTCTGGAAAGGAAAGGGATTTGAATGGTGATACTATAGTTGGGGAAGCCTCATCATGGCACAACACACTACCATGCTTTTTGTCCATGCCTTACGCGGAAATGGGACCCACAGCCCGGATGTAGGTACTTGTGCACAAGTTCCCCCAAGCCTCTGCACCACCCAGGAATGGGAGAGTGAGGGTTGGAAGGTGATAATGGTAGGTGGGCGAAGCACCATACGTCCATGCCTTATGCGGGAGTCAGATCCACAGCCCGGATGTAGCGTATTTAGACGCATTATTCTGGTTCCATTCTTGCTCTTAGGTAAGTAATAATAGGTCTCTGCTGACATTGTATCTTGTTCATTCTTTTATTTTTTCGTCTTACGTAAGTAGGAAAGAGAAAGTATTGCAACCGTGCGGTGGAAATCGGCTATTTTTCGACTGAAATCTATTGTGAGGCCCTTGTCACGACACTAGTGGTGCTACAACAGCGCATACTTTCTCGTATAATTTATAACGACCTCGCAATATCACACTACTACATGACCCCGCAAAAGTGTTTTCAACCAGCGAATATGTTTTCTGAGCTAAGACTCGAACTCAGATCCATCGAGTTAACTCGCCTTATGCCTCACTACACCTCACAGTCGCTCTGACGTACTTTCCAGGGCTGATGCTGATAAATACAACACTATTTCAACACGCATTTTTCGAAAATTCAGGGAGTTCGACGAAACTGAGACCTCTATTTTTTCGGACGTCCATTTCTTTATTCGCGGAATAAGTGAAAGAAATATTTGGAGCGTTTTATGAGAAAATATTTTTTATGAATTAGATTAATTTAAGTAGAAATTACTTGAAAACAACTGTTTTCTTAAATCTATTCCCGTATTACTTTTCTATTTCTTTTGGTCTCGGCTAGCTATTCAGATTTGCCAGCTGCTATCTATCGCCGCTCAAAGTACTTTTTTATATTTTCTTAATTTTTTGGTTTCCTAATGGTAGAACGGAAATATTAATTTTAGAATATTGAAGAACACAACCTCGTCCTAAATGGCAATTTTCTTTGAAAAAATTGGAGCCATTTTAAGGAAATGGCGTTTAAGCGCTACTAAAAATGCGAAATTTGAAGCTCTTTTTCACAGATAATTTTTGGATTTTCGAAAAATATTAACAGTCATTTAAAGTACATCAACTCACAAATACAATTGTGTTTACAAATGGCTGGAACTGTGCATATTAAAGGTGTGAGGGATATTTCAAAAACTTACATATGTTTAATTTTTGAAAAAAAACAAATGACACTACAAAATGAACTTTACGACATATTAAAGAGTGTAATTTGCACTACCAATTCCAAAAGTTTGAAGAAAAAAATTGGAGCCATTTATGAGAAATGGCGTTTGAGCATTTCTGAAAATGCGGAATTTTGGGCTTGTTTTCACAGAAAACGGTTGAGTTTACGAGAAACGTTACTTGGCATTATTTAAAGCACATGTACTAATAAATATAATCATGTAAACAAATTGCCGCTAATGTAAATATTAACTACGTGAGAGACAAGTCAAAAAATACATTTTTTATTTTGAAAAACAAAAGTACAGAAAAATGGCTTTAATGTCATATCATAGAGTACATTAGACCCTATCTCAATCAAAATTTTACAGAAAAAATTTAGAGCCGTTTTCGATAAAATTTTGTTTTTGTATTTTCTAAATTGCACATATTGCACGCAATATTACGCGAAAACTACTAAAATTTTCAAAACAAATTACATGACCTTAATGAAAGAACTCGCTATGGAGAAAAAAATATTTGAAGGAATAATCTCTATCTTTTATTTTGTGGGATGACGCCGAAAAAATTCAAACTTTAGCAATTTTCGAAAATTTATAATTAACTGTGAAATGAAGACCTATGCTACATTCAAAAGTTATTTTTACTCTATTCTTACAAGAAATTTATAGAAAAAATTTGGAGTAGTTTTTGAGAAAATTTTGAAAATGTCCGGGGTGCTTCATGTAAAGTACCCCCAAATTTTCAAAATCTCAAAGCTTCGACTGGAGCAAGATCGACAAGGATTTCTTCAATTTGAAAAAAACCTACGTATGGTTTAAGCGCTAATGGTGTTCACAGACGACAGACGGACGAACGTTTTGCTTTCAATTCGTTTTTCGGTATCAAGAACCCACAAAACCGGGATTCTGGCTACACCATGTGTTAGTGTTTTTTTTTCTTAATTTGGCAACTAGTTTTATCCACCTTTTCGTCAGCCGGTCTCAGCAATCAGTTTTTTTCTGCCGAAAATTCGCGTTTATTTCGCGCAAAATTGCATAACTTTCCCTGTACTACGTTATATTACTCCGTATATACGTATGTATACGGGAAAGTAAAAAAACTGGAGCCGTTCTTGACAAAATAATTGTTTAAGAATTAATTTTAATTTTATTATTTCATTAATTAATTTTCACACAAAATTACGCAAAAACTACTCTTATTTTGTCAAAAAAACTGTACATGATTTTATTTCAAGACCTGTATTTCAACAACAGACTTCATTAACGAAAATATCACTATCTGTAATATTATAGTTATTGGAAGACGCCGAAGAATTTTGAACTTTGCAATTTTTTGAAAAATCAGGGATTTTAACAAAATTGATATCTGCACTATTCTTTTAAGCGTACTTTACCTTTTCCGAGAACAAGGTTTAATCCAAAAATTTAAAGCCATTTTTGAGAAAATTTCGAAAATGTTTTGAGCCTTGATGTAACAGAACCTCAAAAATCAAAACATTCATTTCAAACTGAGAGGGTTTCGAGATAATTTAAACTGATAAATTTTAAAGATTTAAAATAAATATGAACAAAGTAAATTTACAATTTATTTTATATTAAGATAATTAGTAAATATGTTAACATTGGTGTTTGACAATGACAATGAAAATTTGTGGTGAAAGTATATGAAAAAAATTGGCTGAACGGATTAGGTGGTAGCGTTGACTACAGACAGGCAGACAGTCGGACGTTTTGCCGCCAATCGAATTTTCGGTATCACGGACCCACAAAGCATGAATTCTAAGTAAACAAAATGTTAGAGGACGCAATTTACGTATATGTGAACATGATTTATCCACACTTTTGTAATTAGGGTCTGGCAATAAGAGTTTTTGTGTCGGAAGTAAATGCTGTTTGGCACCACTTGTTTGGAAATGGTCCATGTAGTAGATTGTCTCTCCATGAACTTTTTAACCATTTTTGTGCATCACACTTCGTGCCGAGTAGCATTAGTAGTCAAGAGTCTGTGTTTTTCTGTGCGTTTTCCATTATTTTTACGCGATGTTCCTTGCTACACTATCAATGCCATTATTCACACTTCGGACAGATTTATTTTCCTACCTTATGAAAGGGCCGTCTTTGGATCTGACCACACGCTTTCTCATTCCAACTCATATAACTCAATTCATATAACATTGGGTGGTATGAATAATAAAGAAGCATTTGCTTAGAGTATCTTCTCACGAGCATGAGCATTTGTTCTGAGAAAATTCTTCCACCAATGAGCATTTGCTCAACTTCGTATGAATAAAAATATTCTCCGAGTGATGAGTATATTCTCATGAAAAATTGAGGATATTCTCACTAGTCTACGCAGCTGGTGTGATTTTGTTCCGATTCGCGCTGTTATACAACGTGTTTTAACTATCTCGTGTGCGTGCTGCCCGTGCAGTTGTTTATAAAAACTATCGTTGTTGCATTGTGAAGAGTATATTTCGATCTTAAGCTTCAATTTCACGCGTAGTGTAGCAAATGAAATGTGAAAGCGTTATTTCAGTTGCCTAAAGCATCTCATGAGCATCTCTATGATAACACGCTCCCGAGGAAGAGCTATATAGTTGCCATAACCCTTTCCTAATCATATAGTGCGTAATTAAACACGGACAAAACCATAACCTTCATTTCAAATAAGCAAGATATTGGAATTCTTAATTTTCTTTATTTCGTAAGTGTCTGAACTTTTTCATATTCTGGAGTATTAAGCAGATTCAGGCTGGGTAACATCTTTTATTTCCCCCATGATTCACGCCAGTAGTTTTATTCACATTTATTTGCATACATTTTTGTTTGAATATCTTGTATTAATCTATTCAGCCCCAAATATCGTAGTTTTTTTATATGAAATATCGTAGATTTTTATACGAATGTGCGTACAATACAAGGTGCAGAGGAACTAAACGTGTATTTGTTCTGGTTCTTAATTTTTTATTTGTTAATTTTCTCTTCGAATTGTATAAATTTCATTCATTTGCATCAATTTTGATTACAAGGCCCATAACCTCAAGGTTTTTTTTCAAAGTGTTGAATGTCTGGCAAATGCACAAAATCTCTACCAACATCTTACTGAAAAAATCAAGATCTACTCACAAAAATACTTTCAATTTCGTTTCATATGAACGAGTGCCACATCCAGTTTCCATCTTTTATTGGCTTAAAACAAGCGTTACGACGAATTTTTAATGTTTCTCTCCGAAAATCGTGACAAATTCCGCAAGTTTTATCCCGGACGCCGCGCCGTGCTACTTTTACTTTATTATATTCACGAAAAAAGTCATTTCTTGTTAGATTACTACTTACAACAAAGGTACAATAACCTCACATTTAAAAGTGAGACACCTCAAGACCAGACTCAAAACAATCGGAGGATATGCTCACGAAAGGAGTAAATTCTCGGTTTTTATTCATATGGATGAGAGCATATGCTCTACCGAGCCTCGGAGAGTGAGAATTTTCTCAAGTTTGAGAATTTACTCATTGTTTAAGAATATTCTCGAAACTTTTATTCATACGCTACCGAGCATCTGCTCAGAAAACGCGAGTAAATAGCATATGCTCATTTTATTCATACCACCCATTGTGACAGGGGTCTTTCAATTGACTGGGGTTATATCCCTCCGCGACAATGTCACGGGAGAAACCAGGAAATCACACGTGTCATTGTCACCTCTTGGCATATTGACCCAGGAGATCTCCTCACAAAGCGCCCTAGCGACGCAACTTCGTACTACAAATACATGATTCGCACGCATAGTTCCATCATGCACTTGTTGACAGATACTGAAAAAGGGGGAGTTACCTGGAAAAGGGTCGTAAAAACTCTTTCTTTGAAAATGTATGTACCCAGGCACTTATTAAATCCCCACGTTTTCGACCTTCTAGTCACTGTGCTAACTCGAGAAGCCCGAAAAACCGGTATTTTTCTGGCTTTATACGGGTTTTCTCTACTACTCTTTAAATTTATGTTCGGCAGAAAAATGATTGAATTCAATTTCAAAGAGAATATAATTTTCTATAACTTTTATTAATTGAATTTTGTTTCGAAAATTTCGAAATTTACTTACTTTGAAACTTTTTTGAAACTTTCTTAAAACATTTTTTCGAAACCAATTACCAAAAGAGCTACAACTTTTCCGAAAAACGGTATTTTTCATTTATCCAACATGTGTGCAAGAAAACATGTTTGTATTATAATCAGCCTATAATTAATATAATTATTATTACATGAAATACTATTATTTATCTCACCGTCGGTGTAAATATTAGCCTACAAATGTACCCATTGCCGAAAATACTATTATACAAAAAGGTGGTATATGTGTGGTCGTGCTCCAGCTTAACTCTTCAACACACTATAATGGGAACAACAAAAGAAAAATCGATTTCGAGAATTCAAGGAGAATCCATATTTTGGGGTGAAAAATGTTTAAAAAAGTACGAGTAGGCGCCGATAGGTAGCAGCTAGGAAGACGGTGGGGGAAAACCGAAGAAAATTTTCATATTAATTTGTATGAAAAGTCTGTGACATTCTGAAGCACCATTAGTTATTTTTTTATTTCGTTAGGTATTTATTATATATAGCCGTCGTAAATTGTATTTTATTCATAGACACATATTGCATTGAAAATATGTACTAGTTTAATGATAAAAGTAATTTTGTTTACATTTTAATTTATTTTAAACATTTTAGGTCACGTAAACATGATTTTAGCGCCATTTTCTTTGCACTTGTAAATTTAAAATACTTCTGAATTATAAATTTGCAAACTTGACAAGTAGATGGTAAAAAATATTGTCACTAATTCTTTTCCACCCTGGCAGAGCATCTCAATTTGAACGGTCAGTTGTGGTTCTGCGTTCGGGTTGTGGGTTCAGATGTGTAGGAAACTCATGGACGCTGTTACTCAGTTTTAGAGGCGAGGTAGGAGACGACGACACACGTGAACAACATTTAATTTAAATAACCATTTATCATTGCATAATTGGTCTGGAAAGGAAAATATCAGTTATCTGTACTCCATCGCTGAGCTTTCTATTAGGGATATTATACTCTGGTCCGATTGAAATATAAATATTTGATTGAATTGATGCTGAAGCATGTCATGCACACGTCTAATTACAGAGATCAATTAACCATGAGTTGGCAGTTTTAGAGCTATGATTGTGTGCCTCTACCAATCACGTTGTTATTGTAATCGTACCATTGAAGAAGAAAGAAAGCGGAGAATATCGAGTATAAGCGGAAGGAGAAGTAGCAGCAGAAGGTGAAGGAGAAAGTCGAAAGATGTATGAGGGAAAGAGGAAAACATAAAGAAGGGAATGGAAAAAGAGATAAAGGCGCAACCAGAGGAGGAGATAATATGAAGAAGACATTTAGAGAACGAGGTGGAGAAGGAGAAAGATGGAGATGGAGAAAAGTTTGGCGAAAATAAAGACGAGAGGAAGTAGATTGAAGAGAAAAAGAAAACAGCGTGATGGTAAAGAAGAATAATAAGAACGAAAAAAGAGAAGACGGAGATGCAGATGAAGACGGGGACTGGTTTGGATTAGAAGTGAATGGAGGAGAAAAGGAAGATAGAGAAAGAAGAAAAAGAAGAAAAAGACAGAGGAGGAGGAGAAGAAGACGCAGGAGGAGGAAAAGAAGAAGAATGAGAAAGAGAGAAAAAAGCAAACACAGATTTTGTAGTCGCAGGATGCGGTGGTGGTCTTACCTGCGGCATGAAGCCGACGCGCGGGCCGGGCACGCAGCTGTGCGGGGAGCCGGGCGCCGCCCCCAGCACGCACACCTCGCCCTCGTCCAGCCGCCGCCGCCCCACCAGGCAGCTCAGCAGCGTCGTCTTGCCGCACCCGCTCGCGCCCAGCAGCCCGTAGCTGCAGCACCGGCACACAGCATTGGAACGCGCCCTTGCACTTCCCCCTCTTACTGCATTAGCATTACTAGCATTACTAGCAGTCACACATCATTGGAAAGCGCCCTTGCACTTCCGTTTCTCACAGCATTAGCATTACTAGCATTACTAGCAGTCACACAACATTGGAAAGCGCCCTTGCACTTCCGTTTCTCACAGCATTAGCATTACTAGCATTACTAGCAGTCACACAACATTGGAACGCGCCCTTGCACTTCCCTCTCTTACAGCAATAGCATTACTAGCATTACTAGCAGTCACACATCATTGGAAAGCGCCCTTGCACTTCCGTTTCTTACAGCATTAGCATTACTAGCAGTCTTATTCCTAGCTTTGCGTGGCCACTCACGTGGCCACTCACAAAAAATGATATATAATGAATTCGTTTACGTTTGTATTGTATACATTTAAAAAAAATTAATACGCCTGTAACAAGTAATGTACTTCAGCTTCCGGGTCAATGACCCCCATCTCGATCAGGTTTTTGTCCAGTTTCCCTGATCCATTGAGCAAATGCTGAGATGGCCCCTTGTTTTGCTTCTGGACGTAAGTGTAGCTTCACTGTGCGCACGTTTTGTTGAGCACCTCCTTTTGCTTGTAATGGTAGGAGTAGAATTGATGTTCATTACTATTTTGTTAGCAATGCAGAAAAATCAAATTAGTTCGTTCACCATTGAAATTTATTTTCTATAACTCGGAACAAACATTTTTCAAATTTGTATTTTTCTAAAATTATAATTATTTTCTAAATTCTTGCTTCTAGCTTTTCAATTTTTTTAAAATTCTGGGCCTCAAGAAAATGTGCACAGATAACCTCTTTCTTCACACGTCATATACAGTTTTTTTTACTGTTTTTTGACCAAATAAATAAAATAAAAACAGGTGGGTATTTTCAGTTTAAAAATGTTAACCAGGAGGCGGAGACCTAGTTGCTCCGATTGGTGGGCCGGAAGAGTAAGTGACGGGCTGTTTACCCGATTGAAATATTTAGGATAATAGTTATAAAATATAAACTTTATAAATAAACGGAGTGGTTCAATATTGCTTCGGAGCCGGGAGCTGAAGTTTCTGTCAACCATGATGAATCCTTGTCTACGAAAAGAAATGTGGAAATCACCATCGTTTTGAAAAAAAAGAAGTTTACACAGTTATTCATGACGTTATTGAACTACACGAAGAGCAGAAATTTTACGAATATCTGCCTTAGGAAAGACATGCCTCGCTGCCATATTATTGCCTCAGGGTACTGAATGCATGCAATTCAACGTGTGCCAGTTTGGACACCATTCACACGAAAATGTGCATCAATCAATCAAACGAAACCATACAAAACTTCTTCTCTCCGTTTTATTTGGTCAATGCAGGTTTTTCGACCTCAAATCCCTCTTATAAGTAGATTCTGAACTTGTGAAGATATCTTCATTTCCCTCTCCGAAAGTATTTCTTGGATACTATGTTTTTCAAGTACTTTCTTTATACAATTCCAGGTGGCATGTAGACTTCCTTGACTGGCCCTAAGTCTACTATCCAGAATTTCAGCAATAACGCTGCTATTCTGCAGGCCTCCAGAATCCTACGATGTATTTTGTCGTTTCATCGCGGCCGCAGCTGGGAGGAATTAACAGAAAGCCTGGTTCAACAAAGGCGTCAAGAGTTTCAATGGTACCACTTCTATCTTCTCGTCCGCCGACGAGGGAAGCCGCTCGCATAGGGCAGGGCTCCGCACGAAGAATCCTGGTGACCGTTTTTAACAGTTAAGGTCAAATCACCAAACTCACCCGTTCAACCATGTTGTAGGGGACAATGAAAATAATACATAAATAATATACATAATTAGTAGATAGAAACATACTGTAGGAGAAATTGAATTTAACTCGCTTATATAAATATCTAAAAACGACGATGCCTTAATTGTCATATTTATTTACCCGTGATTGGAGCGCCTTATTTTATTACATATTGGTGCATCTGGGTCTTTGGGAACCCGACTTAAAATTAAATTTAACTGGAGTGAAATAAACAATTAATTAATTAATTGAAATAATCGAGAGGAAATATTTAGATACTTTAGGTTTATTTAGTAATTGAAAAATAAAAACAATTCAACTCTAGGGAGACAGAAGAGCAGGCCTCACGGTCTGCGCCTCGCCAAGAAATGAAGACAATTTTAATATTATTATTATTATTATTATTATTATTATTATTATTATTATTATTATTATTATTTCTCTATATTACGACTAAAGATGTTAGCTGAATATAAAATCCACTCCAGGTTATAACCAGCTTCCTAAGGAGCAGATCTAGGGACTGTCGGTGCCTCTACAATACTTTGCGCAAAATGTGGGCTGTTCATATAAAGCAATTTCTTGAACTTCCCAGTATTTTTAATGACCTTGGGAGTTTAGCCAAATTGTTATAAAAATATTGCGGAACAAATCCCAGAGCTTCGATAACTATCGGTACGACTTGTGCTCTGACGCCTCACATTCGGCTGATCTGATTTCCAAACTCTTGTAGTTAAGACGTTTCTCTATGCCTCCTTGGTTAAGACGTTTTGATCGCATGGTACAGCAACATCTACAAGTAGACACGATTTTTTCTCCAAATCCCGGATAACAATATCCGGTTTGTTTGAAGCTATCGTGCGATCCGTTTGAATTTTTTGTCGTACAATTTGTATAAGAGTCCAACAGACGTCACTGTTTTGGTGAGTGTTTGTGCCAGTGGAGGAAACTAAACAGTCTTTTTAGGTATTCGGTCTTTGCTAGAATTAGACAAGATGAGGCGATATGATCAATGGTTTCTACCTGTTCATGGCAAATTCGGCATTTGTCATCTTGGAAAATTCTGAGAAGCGCTTTATCATAATATCGTGTTCTCAACACCTGAACTTGGGCAGCTATTACAAGATTCTGGCTTCATTCTTCCCCTTTTAAGGCACATAAATGATTGATCATTATTGACCTGCACCTTGTCCATTCTTTTTAGTTACTGTCCATGGAGTGGTTTGCCTCTCCCCGATTCATTTAACATTTTTTGTGTCTCGCATTTCATGTTTAGTAGAGTCAGAAGTTCAGTGTCTGTGTTATTCAGCGTTTCTTGCATAGTTTTCTTCGCAATACTTCTTGCTACTCTAAGAATGCCTCTGTTTCCCGTTATTCTGTAAGATTTAATGACCTCCCTCATTAAAGTGTCAGCTTGATGACTGACTACATACTTTCTTATCCCTACTATTGCAATGTGCCAGGAGGCTTCAATTGCCTGAGGCTTCTTCCTCCTTCCTTAGGTGACACATAAAGTCTATGAACATCATGGCGACATGATGCACTGTATTAATGTTATTATTGTTATTATTGTTGTTATTATTATTACTATTACTAATAAAATGAAGACAATATCTTAAATAAAACAGAAAGTAACTGAACTTGGAATACAACAATGCATTTATCTTTATATATCGGACTAAAAACTGTATGAACATTGAGAACATCGTCGATTTTTTTTAGTTTTTACTTTCTCGTTACCGCTTACGCAGTAGAAAGTTACGTAAGGCAGCGGGAAAAATCGGTGAATTTTCGGGAAAAACTTATTGCTGGGCCTTGGGTAACGAAAAAGTAGATCCAGTTGCTAAATTTAGAAAAAAACACATGATGTAGCCAGAATCTGTTTTGTGGGTCCTTGTTACGCAAAATCTGTCTGTGAACTAAGCTAGCGGCTAAGCCATTCAGCCGATTTTCTCCAAAATTGATATTCCCCAACGATCTAGAGCAGATGTGACCCCTTAAAGGGTCCCCCGATAAAGATGGTAAAAAGTTCCCCTCAAACCAAATTACATATGGTGGTTACACTATAATTCTAACATAAAAATATATTTTTGAAAGGTTTCTTAGCCTCCGTCCTACCACCCACACCCTATACAGCCAAGACGTGTTTTTTAATTTCAATTTTTTTCGACAACTGAACACTATTTATCAGACTGAAAAAAATATGATAAATAAGAACACAACTTGGACTATCAGAAAAATATTTTTCAATATTTTCTCAGTCCCAAATTCGAACACAAAAAAATATTTTCGAAAAAAATATCAAGAAATATTTTTTACTGTGTCTTAGAAGCCTGGAACAGGCTCGAAAAAAATATCAAATGTTTCTCTTACACACAAATTGTTGTGTATTTTTTTCAGATTTTTCCAATTACTGGGCTGCAGTTAAAAAAATAAAAACCATTTTCCCGCCTTTAAACACCTGCACTTTCAATATACTTGAAACTGACTGCAAACGGTTCTCTGCATTTATTTTAGTGTTTATTATACATTTGTATACATTGCTGTATCACCCAATAAAGTTTTGATTT
>JAHLJT010009680.1:0-27500 GCA_031308135.1 Acheta domesticus
ATGGTGCAATTTTAAACATGGGAATGCAATGGGTACATATGGTAATCTTTACTTACAATGCAAAATATTTACTTACTGTAGATTTTACTAATTTAAAATTCATTTTATTTCCAATTATAAAACCTAATATATAAAAATTATTAATTTAGTGTTTTTTATTGGCAAGTGTGCTGTGTTTTATTGTTATTATTGTTATTATTATTATTATTATTATGACCGCGGAACTTCATGGAATTGCATATTTTTACTGACTGCATATCAAAAGGAATATGTGTAAATTTACCTATCACCAAAAATAAAACAAATCTTCCCTATTTTTATTCTGCATGTGCAATGTTTAATGTAACTGCGTATTTTAATGTATGCGGTATATTTAAGTGCATGTATTTCATTTTTTTTTGTAGAGAAGTGGATCGAAGTCAGATCTTTTCAGGTATTTCTCTTTCAAGTTCCAAGTGGCTTTCTTCTGGCAACGCGGCTATGGAAATTGAACCTCTTTAGTACCCTTCGCGCGTTTTTGGGATTTACTTTCTTGCCAATGCCAATTTATAATTATGGAGTTTATAACTATGAGATTCTCTTCTCGATCAGAAAATGTCTTCGGGCTTTGTCCTCTAGGTTCAATCACCTATTCATTGATGTACATGAGATTATGTCACTCACTGTGCTTTCTTCATTAATGGCATTTTACAAACTTTTGGGCATGATTATCCCTTTGCATGATGGTAAATAACTAGCTGACGCTCCTCAAAGGTGGTGTTCTTTCCTCAACGATTAATTTTGTTTAAATGTTTAGATTCCCACGTATCTAATTCATCAACTGAGAGGTGACCTTGATTTGCTTTATTTTTGGTGATAGGTAAAGATATATACATTTCCTTTTGATATGCAGTGAGTAAAAATATGCAATTGCATAAAGTTCCGCGGTCTAATAATAATAATAATAATAATAATAATAATAATAATAATAATTGGAATTGATTTTATTTTCAGTAAACACTTTTTACAGTGTACATTATAAGCGCCATCACCATAATGACCGTTATTACAAACATGAAAAAGACCACAATTACAAACATGAGAAACACAACAAAAATGTAATACCCAAATTATAAAAGAGACATTAAACCGCAATTGAACATATTTACATAAAATCAAAGTACAAGATTAAAGTACAAGATTATATTAATCGAAGGATAGGACGTTTTCTTATAGTACACTTTCTTCCCTAAGTGCTTTTTTGCAGTTGTCAGAGAGGAATGAGTTTACTACTTATTTTCGTACTGGTACTGGGTCCCCAAGTATACAAAACAAGACAGTATCTCGATTCATTTTCTGCATTGTTATTAGTATTTCCCTTAGCAGTTAACAATTACTTGAAATGAATAAAATATAATAAATACAATAAAATATACAAAATAAAATGAGCTGGCTGTTTGAAATGAATACTTTACATTAATTGATTAGTTAAAATCTACTTAAAAATTCAGTTACATAACATACAATAAAATAAAATAAAATGTCAGTACAATTGGTGAAAAAGAGTTTATGTTATACATTATAAACAAATAAAAACCTTTTTTACATTTATACGTGCTTAAACTTCATTCACATCCTCAACAGTAAAGGAAAAAAATAAAAATAGAAAAATACAAATAATAAATTAAATTATACATTATTAACAATATGAAACAAATAAAATAAGATAAAATGGCTGTAGTTAATGGTCTGAAATGGATTGTTCACTTTAGTTGATTAGTAAAATCTAATCAAAGAAATTTATTTATACATTATTAACATGGAATAAATAAAATAAGATAGGATGGCTGCAGTTAATAGTCCGAAATGGATGGTTTGCATTAATCGATTAGATAAGAGATTGAGATTTTTGCACTTGTCTACTTAAGGATTGTTTTATGCATAAATAACAGATTTTTTCCATTGAACTCTCTTTTAAAACGTTTTGTTTAGTGTATCATTTCTTTAATTTTTTCTTCAAGACCTTTTGGACGTTATTTCTAAGATTTCATTTGGCAGAGAGTTGAGCAATTTTGGAATGACCATAATAATAATAATAATAATAATAATAATAATAATAATAATAATAATAATAATAACTCCACCTAGGGAGTACACGACCTTGGAGTTGGTGGTGGAGCTTGAGTACCCCCATGAGCCTGAGAGCTATGTCAGTGGTAGCCTAGCTACTGGTAGGGCCTCCCTTGCTGAATAGGTTGAAGGTGAGGGGTCAGACGAAGAAGTACTCCATTTTGAGGAGAGTGGGGAGTAAGCAGAGGGGGAAGGGTCATGAACCTTTGGACTTCCTGTTATCGGCCCATGGAGGGTACAGGAGAGAAACTGGGTTGGCACACCAGGCCACTGATTAGAGTGGAGGCCCGAACCTTGCATTAGCCAGCGAAGGAGGCTGCCTTCAGCAGTCAGTGAAAATCCCGTAGGGTTTAGTAATGCCGACTGGCGATCGGAGGGACCCCTTGCTGGGCCCTGCGGGGGGATGCCCCGAGGCCACTGTGGGTCGCAGTAACGGATCGCAGGAAACAACCCAAAGGTTAAATGTGATCTGTGAACTCGAACTTGCTACCTGCGAATCTTCACTTGAAACCAATGAGCAAAATGAATAGAACAAGCAATGTAATAAACCTTAACGTGCCTTGTTCTACCAATGTCCCGTACCTGCTCAGAAACCGAGCTAATGTCACCTTGTCGACATCTGGCTATCCCACGGATGTTAGTCCCAGGGACCCAGAGCCGGCAGTGGCTCGAAGCCATCGTCAGAGATGGACCCGGGATGAATTAATGGAGGTGATGTGGTGCTTTTACTATGCAAAAGCGAAAAATGGGGGCTCAGAAATAGAAGTTTTCAAGATATGGAGAGAGCGGAACCCAGATATGAGACCTACCCTAGACTCAAAGAAGCTTGCCAGTCAACGACGATACATACTCAGCAGTGGAAAATTCACATCAGAACAACTTGCAGACATCCAGAGAAACGCAGAGTATGTTCATCGATCAAACCATCCACATGACGAACATTTAGAACCATCTAATATCCCTGAAAACGATGATCCCCTTCAAGGTTCATCTCTTCCAAATGAAACATTCGTCAGTGGTGAAAATTCATCTGGCCATGAGTCACACGATAAGGACATGATGCGGAACCTCCTCCGACGCGAGATACAGCGAGTTTGTCTACTTCCATTCGAATCTCGTGCACCGTTGAGGCGAATTTACGAAAATGCTAAAGCTAAGAGAGTGATAGAAACAGCGAATTCTGTCTTAAATGAGGTTGTACAGGCCTCAAGTAGAGATCTAGATATTACTGAAATCAATCACATCGTGTATGCAACTGGATATCTAGTATCTCAGATAATCTTGGGGCCAGCCAAGAACACCGATGGCTGACAGCCAGACAGAGTAAAAAGCTCCGTACCTCCATGGATGAAAAGAATTATGAAACGGATAGCCGACACACGGCGTGAAATATCACTCCTAGCCGAGGCATCTTCTAAGTCAAACCACACGTATAAAGTTCAACAAAAAATACTCCATGTTGAACAAAAATTCCTAATTGACAATGATAAAACAAGGCTAATGGTAGCTGAAAAGCTAAAAGAAAAAATCCAAGCATGGGCTCAACGAATAAGGTGGTACAAACGTAGAATCGATTTCCGTGTACAGAACCGGTTGTTTGAAACAGACGCGAAGAGATTCTATCGCAGTCTGACTCAAAAACCGAACGGCAATGCTGCCCCTCCTTCAAAAGATGACGTCGAAACATTTTGGTCAGGAATCTGGGAGGAAACCAGATCGTACAACAAAGACGCATCGTGGCTCCAATCTGAAGTTGATGCTGCCAATGGACTCGTGGAAACAGTGGAACATGTTCAAGAATTCAACAAAGAGGACCTATGCCAAACAATTAAGAATATGGGAAACTGGAAATCCCCTGGGGTTGATAAGATCCAGATTTATTGGATTAAGAAATTAACAGCACTACATTCTCATCTTGCAAAGGCTGTTAATAACATTTTAGAAAACCCTAACAAACTCCCCGAATGGCTCACTCGCGGCATCACGTATTTGCTACCCAAAGGAGGAGACAGCTCTTTGGCGAAGAACTACAGGCCAATTACTTGCCTGCCAGTAATGTACAAACTTATAACTGCAGCCATTGCTGACAAAATGTATAGGCACCTAGAGAAGAACCATCTGTTGCCAGTTGAACAGAAAGGATGTCGTAAAGGTTCCTATGGCTGTAAGGAAATCTTGCTTCTGAATAAAATAATTTTGAATGATGCAAAGAAACGAAAACGTAATTTAAGCTTGGCTTGGATTGACTACCAGAAGCCTTTGACAGTGTACCACACGATTGGATTTTGAAGACCCTGGAGATCTATCGATTTCATCCTAGACTTGTTGAGTTTTGCAAGGCTAGTATGAAGTCGTGGAGCACCAGGTTACTAATCCACAGCGGAAAGGGAGTAGTAGAAACCAGAAGTATTCAGATTAACAGGGGAATTTTTCAAGGAGATTCACTATCCCCTCTGTTGTTTTGCATTAGTTTGATTCCTCTATCAAGACAGCTGTCGCACACTGACTTTGGTTACAAACTCCATGGTGATGAAAGGCCTGTATCACATTTATTTTACATGGATGATCTTAAAGTGTTTGCTAAGAATGAAGCGATTCTCTCCCAAATGCTGTCTGTCATCAATGAATTTAGCAATGACATCTGCATGAAGTTTGGTCTTGACAAGTGTGCAAAAGTCAACTTAAAAAGAGGCAAAATGACAACGTCAGAGAACATTGAAGTTGATAGACACACTGTGATTCAAGATCTTGAGCCAGGTAAAACTTACAAATATCTGGGCATTGAAGAATGTGAGACCATCTCGAACGACACAATGAAAGAGAGAATTCGCAGGGAGTATTATAGACGAGTGAGACTTGTCCTGCAGTCCGCTCTGAACTCCAGGAATAAAATATCAGCAATTGGTAGTTTGGCGGTGCCTGTAGCCGAATACAGTTTCGGACTAGTAGACTGGACTGAACAGGAAATTCGCATCATGGATCGAAAATCCAGAAAACTGCTTACAATGCATCATGTCGCCCACCCCCGAGCTGATGTACATAGACTTTATGTTTCACGTAAGGAAGGAGGAAGAGGCCTGAGACAAATTGAAGCCTCCTGGCACAATGCAATAACCGGGATGGGAAAGTATGTAGTCAGCCATCAAGATGACCCACTAATGAGGCAGGTCATGAAATCTGATCGAAGAATGGGAAACAGAGGCATTGTAAGTGTAGCAAGAAGCATTGCGAACAAGACTATGCAAGACACCCAGAATGACAGAGACACTGAACTTCTGATGCTACTTAACATAAAATTTGAGACACAGAAAATGTTAAAGAAATCGTGGAGAGACAAACCACTCCACGGACAATACCTAAAAAGAATGGACAAGGTGCAGATCAATAAAGATCAATCATTATGTGGCTTAAAAGGGGAAGAATGAAGCCAGAATCGGAAGCACTTGTAATAGCTGCCCAAGATCAGGCCTTGAGAACACGACATTATGATAAAGCGGTTCTCAAAATTTCCCAAGATGATAAATGCCGCATTTGTCAGGAACACGTAGAAATCATTGATCATATTGTCTCAGCTTGTCCAATTCTAGCAAAGACCGAATATTTGAAAAGACACGACAGGGTGTGTAGCTACCTCCACTGGCAGATCTGTACCGCCCTCGAAGTTCCAAACACATGCCCCAAGTGGTACGAACACTCACCGAAACCGGTGACGTCTGTTGGATTGTGTACGATATTGTACGACCAACAAATTCAAACTGATCGCACGATAGCAGCAAACAAACCGGATATAGTCATCCGGGATATGGAGAAAAAATCATGTTTACTTGTCGATGTTGCTGTACCTTGCGATCAAAACGTCGTTACCAAGGAGGCAGAGAAACGTCTTAAATACAAGAGTTTGGAAATCGAGATCAGCCGAATGTGGGGCGTAAAAGCACAGGTCGTCCCGATAGTTATCGGAGCTCTGGGATTTGTTCCGCAAAATTTGTGTAAGAACTTGTCTAAACTCCCTGGTAATTCAAAGGACTGGGAAGTGCAAGAAATAGCTTTATTTGGAACAGCCCACATTTTGCGCAAAGTAGTGTAGAGGCACCGATAGTCCCTAGATCTACTCCTTAGGTAGCTGGTTGCAACCTGGAGTAGATTTTATATTCAGCCGACTTATAACATCTTTAGTCGTGATGTAATGGAAAAAAAAATAATAAAAATGATAATAATAATAATAATAAACACAACACACTCGCCAATAAAAAACACTAAATTAATAACTTTTATATATTAGGTTTTATAATTGGAAATAAAATGAATTTTAAATCAGTAAAATATACAGTAAGTTAATATTGTGCATTTTAAGTAAAGATTACCATATAAACTCATTGCAGTCCCATGTTTAAACTTGCGCCATGTTTGGTAACATATAAGGATTATTTTAGAACTTTTTCAATTTTTTTGAAGATGAGCATTTTGAAAAAAAACTCAAAACCAAACTTTTAAATTCAAATTTGAAAAAAGTTTTTAACTCAACCCCTATTGAATTGTATATCATATAAAAGGCAATAAAGAAAGCTGAAAAATGACTCCTGTTCCAGCTCTTTATCTTAATTTGGGGAGGTTCCGCATCAATTTAAAAATTTTCGAGAACCCAATTTTGTAAACTTTTACAGGGCTGTATTTCACAAACGAATGGAAATATTTTACTCCAAATTTGTAGTTTTCTTATTTTTTATTCATACTACCTATGTGCCAAATTTCATCTGAATCTGAGATGGTGATGTAAAATGACTGTTGATTTAATATGGAATAACCCAGTGGCACTAATAATACTGTAAGTGGACAGCCTAGAGCAGGCCTCCCAAACTGACAACAGAACAGCGCGAGCGCGAGCGATGGCTTGGAGTTCGGCACGCAACCTGAGAAGGAGTTATGGCAGGAAGAGGGACGCTAGTGGTGGCAAGGGAAAAGAAGAATGCAGGTCTTCAGATGAAAGGGCACGCCACTGACCTTCAAAACGATATGTCGCAAGCATCATGAGGTGCGGATCCGATCACAAACTGAATAAACGCCTTGGGGTCAATCATTTTTTGAATCTTTCGCCTGTCTTGCCGTTGGAGAACAACACAAGCTACCAGCCAAAATATAAATAGTATTTTCCCAATAAATAAATTTCCCCCAATTCATCTGACAAAACAAAGGCGAGAAAATTCTTAATTAATCTTTTAACTTTAACAATATATCTCAACGCTTTTCAAAATATTTCCAAAAAAAATCACCGAACTATTTCTGTACATTTTTACTTTCCCGTATACGTACGTATACACGGAGTGATATACGCAGTATAGGGAAAGTTATGTAATGCTGCGCGAAAAATGGCCAATTTTTGGCGGAAAAAATTAATTGCCGGGCCGTGAAAACGAATAAGTGGATAAAACCAGTTGCTAAATTAAGAAAAAAAAAGTCCCCTAACACATGGTGTAGCCAGAAACCCTGTTTTCTAGGTCCTTGATACCGAAAACCCAATTGAAAGGAAAACGTCCGTCCGTCCGTCCGTCCGTCCGTCCGTGAACACTGCTAGCGCCTGAACCATACGTGCAATTTCTTCCAAAATGGATATTCCCCGGTCGATCTGATTCTAGTCGAAGCTTTGAGATTTTGAAAAGGATTCTTAAAAATTTGGGGGTACTTTATATGAAGCCCCCCAGGGATTTTCAAAATTTTCTCAAAAACGGCTCCAAATTTTTTCTTTAAACTTTTTGGTAGGGATAGTGGTAAATGTACTCTATCAATGACATTAAAGCCATTTTGGTCTATTGGTTGGTTTTTTTCAAAAATTACAAAAATGTAAATATTTTTACTTGCCTCTCCGTCGTTAATATTTACATTATCGGCGATTATTTTACGTTATTATATTTACGAGTATATATGCTTTAAATAATGTCAAGTAAAGTTTCTCGAAAACACTACCGTTTTCTGTGAAAAGTAGCTCAAATTTCGGCATTTTCAGAAATGCTCAAACGTCTTTTTTCTCGTATATAGCTGCAATTTTTTTCTTGAAACTTTTGTAACGGATAGTGCTAATTACACTCATTAGTATAGCGTGAAGTTTATTTTGAGTTTTTTTTGTTTTTTCAAAAATTATATAAATGTAAATTTTTTGAAAGATCTCTCACATCTTTAATATGCACATTATCGGCAATTTGTAAAGATGATTATATTTGTGAGTGTAAGTGCTTCAATAACTTTAAATGAAGTATTTTGAAACTCAAAAATTTTCTGTGAAAATGAGCTTCAAATTTCGCATTTTTAGTAGTACTAAAACGCCATTTTCTCTTAAACGGCACATAATTTTTAAAAGAAAATTGCCATTTACGGCTAGATTTCTGTGTTCTTTAATATTCTAAAATTAATATTCTCGTTCTACCAATAGGAAACCGAAAAATTAAGAAAATGACAAAAAAATGTACTTTTGGTGGTGATAGATGGTAGCTGACAAGAAAGAGTATGTGGCAATTCCGAATAACTAGCGAAGACCCAAGAAAATAGAAAACTAATAAGGGAAAGTCTGTGCCATTCTGTAGCACCACTAGTTTACTAGAAAAGGGCAAAAAATTGAAAAGTGGCGCATTTTCAGTTATCGTTTCTGAATTAAAATAATAAATACAAATGCTTAAAATATTTTGAACCCACTTCCACAACCACTTTATTAAAGATACCCATTTTGTTCACAATAAAATATATTCTTAAATATTAAAGCTTTAAACGATGGCGTGCGCAGTTTTTCAAGATATGTGGAATTTACATGTAAGTTTAAATTATATTGTGGTAATTACAAAAATACATAAACAATATTTTATAGTGAACGATACCATATTTTACTTTTTCGTTTTCTTACGTGTATATGGAATAACATTCGTGGAATTAGAGAAAGGAAATAATTATTTGGCCTGTAAGGAAACTGTCTATGTAATTGAGGGCCTAGATCGGCGTTGATTGGAGAAACCACCAATCAGTGCAGCCGGCAGCTAGAATTCTCCACCAAATAGTGATTGAACTGAACACATCTAGCCAATGACAAAAATCTTGCCACCATCGGGACTCGTACCCTAGACGTACCCCCCCCCCTCGTACCCCCCCCTTCTCCCGGTCAGAGGCACTGTTGTTGATGCCTTGAGTCTCTTCAGCAGATTGTATCACACACAAAACAAACGAGTAAAAAATTGGTAGATTCTTTTTTAGGCCTTAGTTATCCCAGGTAGTAGTGATATTAAAAAGTTTCACTATGACTTGTTCTTTTTACTTAACAATGCCCTTTTTAAAATTTGTGTTGTATAAATAGTTTTATTTTGATTTATTAATGTATTTACTTACAAAATGGGCCTAATCAACACGATTTTTTCGGCACAAGGAGTGGATGTATGAAGAATACTCCATTCACATGTATTAGTTATGAAAATTCCCTCCGTGTGCGTCACGTTAAGTTAGTAATAAAAATTGCGAACGTACGCATTATTGTACAATAACGCAACCAAATACAACAACGAAATGCGCGTGGGTAGTTCATACGTTGGCCGCATTGCGAGGCCCAGTGGTGCATACCCAAGGAGTTCATATCCTGCTGCGTCTTTGTTTTCCGGTCGCCGCTTCGCCTACGCAATTGCCGACGCCCTTTCCATTGTGGCCGGCGACGTGTTGATACAAGCGCGCTCAGCGTCAACTTAATGAAAACGCCCAGAACATCGCAGATCTCAAAATATCCTCTGTACAACAGCAACCACATACTAATCCAGGATCTAATACGCATTATCAGTAAGAGCAATGTCGTTTATTTAGCGTAGGAAGATTTTTTTAAATTATATATTAAGTTGCAAACATATGTTCTTGATAAACCATTTTCATTTTTAGATAATGAATGAGTCATTGTATTTCCGTATATAAACGAACTACAAGTCAGTAGAAAAAAACGTTTTTTATAAATAAATAATTAATAACGTTTTTTATAAATAATTAAATATATTTTTTAATAAATTAAATTTATATTACATTTTAAATAAAATGAAAACTTTTTATATTAATGACCTACAGCAGCAAAAACCCCGTTGAAGAAAACCCTACAAATTGTTTTCCAAAAAGTAACACGTATATCGATCAATAACAACCAATAAAATATATCGTATAACTCTTCAATAAATTAAACATTTTAACAAAAACCGTCTTCATGAATACCGCAATAAAATAATTTATAATTTATAGTACAGTTCCTTCTTTTCATACCAAAATAAAGTACGTTGCTGTTCCATATCGCAACACATGAATGTCAAATATTGAATGTCGAGCGGCCTCTTCCATGGAGCCTTACTCTTGCGTTACGTCAGCTCAGTCGAAGCAGTGACGCACTAAATGTAAGAATTCAGACGGTAGGTGCAGTACGAGAATAGGGAATAGGCAGAATAACACAAATATTTCCGTTTTTCAGTCAAAATTAAAACTTTTATTGTTTTTAATTTTTCCCGAGGCATCCGTCCAGTCATCTCAATTTTCTGATATAGAATTCCGTGCATCTCTTTGCTACCGGCATTAGTCTTAACCACCTTTGACCAAAGAGGTATTCCCTCCGGCGGGCGCGTAGCGGCATTCAGTGCCGCATTCTTACATTTTTTTTTGCTTTCATGTAAGTAATTGGTGTGACACTAATGAGCTCATAAGTATTCTTCACTCATTACATCTTCAACCAGACGACACTGCCGATCTTTTAGACACTGCCGATCGACCGTTATTCATTAGTAATTCGAACTCTGCAATGGTTGCGGTACTCCGTACCGCACGCACTTCGTCATGTAAGTATAGTATTTGCGTATTATATCCATTAGAATTCTTACTGCTGTTTTGTTATTGAGCTTTATGACACATATTTTGGAGTATTAATTACTAATTCAAATTTAAATGCTTTGTTTCCGAAGAAACATTAGAAGGCACGTTTTCACCGTATTCATTCCCCCACATGTAAGGTATCAAGACACGGAGGGAGCGACTGTTGGATCAGATTCTTATTAATATTATTTCGTTTGGTATTTAGTTAATTATGGAAAACACATATAAAAACATAAATAAATAATATTTCCTTCACATTATTACAAAAGTAGTAACTATTGACTCGAAAATAGAAGTTGAAAAATGCAGTACAGAGTGCCGCACGCGCCTGCTGGTGGGAAATGATGGGACGCGCCCGCCGGAGGGTTAATCTTGATGTGAGGCCGAGATTGTGCAGTACCATTACAAGGGATCGGCGCCCGCTCCAATGAGCAGTTTCTAGATAAGCAGACTTGACTACAGCAAAGTTTACTTAAAACTTTGGTAAATGAATACAGAAATTCCTAAGTGATTGTCAAGGTGGTAGCGCAATGCCAGTTTCGAACAGAAAGGCTGCGGGTTCGAATCCTTCTTGGGCATGGATTTTTACCCTTCTTTCATGGCGTCGAGGATTTTCCCACCTGCCCTTTCCACCTTTCTACCTTTCCCCTTTCTACCACATCCCCTTTCCACCTTTATCTCCATTTCCCTGGCTTGTCTAGGTAGCGTATATGCATAATACTCCGAATCCTTTTTCTTGTCTTCTCCCATCCGGTATGAGTGTGGGACCGGTGTCGCTACATAGTGCTCTGTACGGGTTCCGGGCCAAAGCTGTCTATCTAGACGCTTCGTATTCCGCTAATTCCGGACCAAGCTGATGGGCCTGCAAACGACTCTTATAAGGTACAGCAAGAAGCACTGAATATGAGGGCCCGCGGAGCAGCAGGTGGAAAGGAGCTACTTGAAATGTACCGTGGTGGCCGCACCTGAAGATCAAGTCGGTCTCAGCCGGCGCGGCGGAGAGCGCGAACCATCTAGGTAGTGGTCCCTCTAAAACCTTGCAAGAGGGAAAAAAGGTTCACAGGAATAATACAATACAAAAATTTATTATATTTTTACTGGTGCACACCATAGATTGCATCAATCCCAGATTTTCCAAATGATTTTGTTCAATAAAAATCCATACTCTTGTGTACTGCCAATTCACATATTCAATATAAATGAACTTGTTCCAATAAAATTAAAGTAACCTTCCTTATCTATCTTCAAACAGTTCTATCGTTTGTAAAACTCCAACATCCTTCTCTTAAAAGCTTAAAGAATTACAGTTTCAATTCTCAGCGCAAGAAAAAGGAATGCTTCGGAGCAATCATGAAATGAAATGTACCACGATCTCGTCGTATTATTCAACAGTCGCATTTCTTCATCAAATATTTGAACGACTTCGTTCAGAGTATTCAAAGATTAGAAGTCTGCACGTGACGAGCTTTCTTGCAGAAAGGGACGACATGGTTTTAAAGGGGATCCCAACTCCCACATAAAAGATAAAGAGGAAACGGAAGCTTTCGAAAAAAAAATAAACACTTGGATATTTTGAATATACCTAAATATCCTAATTTGTCTGTGTATGTTGGCACTGTGTCATGATGATTGGTCAATTATTTCTCAAGTTATGAACTTTTAAATATTGATTAACACTGACCTTTATTATTTGACTTGAACAATATTTTTATATACCAAGCTAATATATTTTTAAATTTTGCTTTGACAAAGTTTACTGTCATGGAAGATGTCGAAGAATTTAGTGTTGGAGAATTTGTATGGGCTCAAGTTTTTTTTAAAAAAGTCGTTTTACAATATAAGTGAATAGGTATTCATTAATCCATCTCTCGAAATTAATTTTTTCGATATTTTAGCATCAATGTTTTAAGAAACGTTGCACTTAAAATTTACAATGATTCACCTTACAAAAAATTGACCTTTAAAAAATCAATAGTGATCTTTCAATATTTTTATTGTTCAGATAAGTTCATAAGGACAATAATGCACGAAATGTAAGAAAATGTATAATGAAACTATAACATTTTTAAAACTCTAAATCAACTCTAAACGCTAGGAGTCTTAAAATGCATTACATTAAAGATTGATGTGTTTGTTTGTAAGCATAAAATAACTGAAAAATATTTCACGCAAAGTTTCTTTAAAATATTAACTCAAATATTTAGATTATTTACAGGAGTTTAAATTGAACTTCTACTATCCTTCCGTCTCCCCTTAAAATGCAATGTGTGAAAACTATACAATCACTTTCACTAAGAAAGCCGTTATCTCCTCTTCTTTACAATTACGTCCTTCACTTAGCCACATTTCCAGGAGAAAATTGTTTCTTTACGCCACGTAAGTACTAAAGTTTCCGCAATATAACTTCATTTCGCAGCTTTTTTGTTTGGAACAGTTGCTGGTCAGACTTCCACATTTTCAGCGCATGAGGTCATATTTAAAGCAGCAGAACAAGTACAGCGAAACACTCGCTAAAACGTGCCTAGCATTTTCTTGTTTACTTGCACCACGAGAAACGTGATATTAAAGCCGTAAAGTTGTCGAATTGAGGCGCAGACACGTCAAACGAAAGTTCCGGCTTGGGCGGAGCGGAAGAGGTGGAGTTAGAGGGCGGTGCCGGCGCGTCCTCTGACAAACGTGGTCGCCCTTATGTCCAGACGCCGTCTTCTCTCCTGCCGCGCGCGGGCACCTTTTGTAATTGGCTTTTAGCGGATGCGTGGCTCATTAGGCAGACGGCGGCTACCTAACGAGAACTCCCGCCGCCCCCGCCGCCCCCGCCGCCCCCGCCGCCCCCGCCCCGCCCCCGCCGCCCCCACCGCCCCCGCCGCCCCCGCCGCCCCCGCCGCCCCCGCCCCGCCCCCCGCCCGCCCCCGCCCCCGCACCCCCGCCGCCCCCGCCGCCCCCCACATCCCCGTCACTCCGATGCAGTCCCCGCCCCCTCGCCGCCTCCGCCCTTTCGCTGCCTCCGCCGTCCCCCGACAGACCAGTCACCTCTTATCTTTTTCATCTTCACTCGTCGCGGCCCCAGCTGCTTCTATCACCCCATTCCCCGTCCCCGCTGCCCCTGCAACACCTTCTTCCACCGTCCTCTCCTCGCTTTGCCACCTCCGCCGTCACAGCCGCTAATGCCCCCTCTTCACCTCCACCGCCGTCCCTCTCATCCCACGACTTCTATCCTCGCCTTAAGTCGTTCCGTCCTTGCCGACCGCCCCCGTCGCCTGTCACCTCCCCGTCCTCACCCTTCTCTGCCCCTGTCCTCAGGCCCTTGCGTTCACATCTAGCCTGGCCGCGGCCTGCCCGGTGCGCCGCCGGCACGTTCCCAGTTGCGCATACTTTGCATCTTGGCGAACTGATTTGCACGTGACTGATTTTCGATGTCACGTGGACCATCTCCTTGCCCACAGGAGAGCCAATTAGCGATTCCGCTTCGGAGAAATCTCATACAAACAAATATACGAGGAAAAAAACTAAATATGTTGAGACGTTGTGGGAGACGAGAGGAGAGGACAAGGATGAGGAAGGAACTAGCATCTTGTGCGGTCCGTGACACGTTTGTTAGATCTTTGTTTCGACATTTGCTTCGTTTCTTTCTAGGAGAAAAAATTTGTTAGTAAAGAAAAATATTTGAGCGAGGTGAAAGAAATATCTAATGGATGAACACCAATGAGTCCTAATGCTGCCTAAAGAAAGAAAACAATGCCATAGATTAGGGTACAAACAGCGTGAGATAATAGATATGCAGGTTTCTACTACTTTTTTAAATCACGAAGAATTTCAAAGTTTGCTAGATTAAAGATTTCCACTGCTATCTGAAACTTTTTCATTTTAGAAAACACAAAATACCCGAATTGCAGGGTGTCCTCAAACACTTATCTCAGAAACACTTATTAAGGTTGTTTTGCAATTCCCTTCTTCTAATGTTATTCTCCGGAGTCCAGTCCTCTACTGTATCATTCACTTCTCTGCTCACGTCTATCAAACTTTAGGCTCCAGCTCATGTGATTGTATTTCCGGATTTCGCACCTGGGTGTTTACCGCGTTACATCTTGGGTATTATCACGTATCTGATTTTACCGTTTAAAAGAGGATTGGGGCAGATGTCGTGGCAACTACTTTCTTTCTAAAATAAATGTTACGTGTAGTATCATACCATTTTATTTGTCGCGTGAAAGAAATGCTGTACTAATGTGTGTTCACAACATGTGGCTATGTGAGCGTGTCTCTTAGCACACAGAGCAATGTGAACTCAGTTGTCTGACTACCGCCGTGCGAGATGAATGTAACCCGTTTAGAGCACCGCTCACACACCAATAAAGTCGTTCTCCATGGGTGAAATATTCGAGAAAGTTGTAGGGAATTGGTGGAAGGTTTTGGGAATAACGACCTTCCATACCGGACATTCGCGAGATGGGCCGGAGAGTTTCTGCGAGGATGCACAGCAATTCGTCATCAGCAACGCACGTGACGATCTGTGAGCGTGCAGACCGAAGTGGCGCGTGTGGTAATCGGACATTTGCCTAAACAGCCTTCAGAACGGATATGTAATGCCGCTGGAATGTTGTGAACTCTAATGTACTGCAATGCTTTGAAACATGAAATCAATAGTCATTTCAAATACCTTAATAAATATGAGAAAACCAATTTTGGAGTGCCGTTGAAAGTTCATACTTTGTCCTTTCAAGTATATATTTCACATTTTCCACCCGAGCTACTAGTCTCACAAACAAAAATCATGATATACTCCCCAACCCTAGTTGGCCCCAACTAGCGAATAATATATTTCTCTACCTGCGATATAAAACTAATTCTTCCATCAACACGGACGTTCCGAATATTTTTATAGGAAAGGACAGGCTCGAAAGTTTTAAGTTGTTGCGGAGTATTAGGTTCGAACAAAAACTATTTTTATGCGACATCACTTTCTTTGTTATTGATATTGATTGTGAGTTAAGTTCAGATATCGCCGGTGAACGAGAAAAGGTACACATTTCAATAACTGACATTTTGTAGGAGAACATTTATTTCGCGCTCCAAAACGAAGTATTTTAATCATCCAACCACCTGTCTTGTGACCTGTAAAATTGTTACAAGTAAAAATAGATTATTTTGTAAGCAAGTTTGTTCACTTAAGTAAAAAAATATTTTTTTGAGACGTGTCATTTTCTTGTGCGCCGACAATACATAAATAGGAGTCCAAAACTAAAAGTAAAAGATAATTGCAAAACTTCCTGCAGAGCACTCTGCAGAGAATTATAGATTAAATAAGTATTCTTAGAGATTTTATCGATAATTTTGTATTATTGGTAGATATATGAGACATTTTGGGGGCTGTAGTAAACTTACTTCGACATTTGTAATGATATGTTTTATCTAATTTCTCTATCATTAATCCTTCGTGAATTATAATCATAAATTTGTACACTAGTACATCCGGAATCTTTTCTGTATATTGGGACGTAATTCTCAAAAATTGGAATCAGTATAATGTCTGACACCTAGAATTGGAATGGAGTCACGATACACGAATCTTTCGTGACATTTTTTAGTGTACTTCAATATCCACTTTTGATCTGAGTAATGATCAATCTAGAATTATTATTCGGGTAAAGGTTAGCTTCAATCGGCTATTAAACTCGCTTTAAAAAAAACGCTGTTGAAGCTCAAACGGGCTATAATATCTAATTGAAAACATTGTTTCTTCTATAGCATCGTTGACTGGAAGGTCTTAGAGTTAAGCGGAGAGAGGAAAGTTTTAGGGTTAAGACGGTGGAGAATTTTTGACAGTAGTTAGATAGCGTTTCCAATTTATCAATGTCTGAAAAAGAATTCTATCAGTGAGCTGCAATGATCATTTGCTTTTGGAGGTTAATCTCAGGCCAATCCCGACCAATCCTGACCAATCCCAGACAAATACAAGAACCCTAACAAACAGATCATGAACTATGCGAGATCTTTCCTCACTTATTCATGTCTATTCCTCTCCATTTACACGCACACACACTTACATGCACTACCACTACCACTACCACTACCACACATATCGAGAGATCAGTCGAGAGTTTACAGCTTGTCCCAGCTGGGGCGGTGCCCTCGTGGAGGAGGGAAAATGCCGTAGTCGACGTGTAGTTCGGCACTGAATCTCACCATTCAGCTGTAAAAAATTGAGGCATAACATGCTCAAAACATAAAATGCACACTTACAAGACTAACACCTCATACCTTACGCCTGGAATCATTTTACTCATTCACTCACTCGAGACTCAAATAAAATATTCAGATTTGCAAAGATTTGAACATTGATGAGCTGGAGCACATCAATTTATTTATTTCGAGAACTTTCAATTCTTTGTCTTCCCCTCATATTCGTCCCTTCTTTCACTAAAGATTCAACAACCATCACTTTCCAGTGCGTCCCCCAGCTCTATCTATTTAAGCTTCGCCTCTTTCCTTTCCCGCCCTGGAGAACGTAAGTCGCCGTCCTCTGGACTCTCTCCCTGATCCGGTCACTTGTTATCTCCTGCGTCAACATCCCCTACCCTGCGTCCCTCCCTGGCTGCCCCGTCACCCAATTCCTGTTCCTGCCCCTCCCCCCCCGCCTCTTCCACGGCGTCGCGCTGGGAGCCACCAAGCAATCTGCTCGCCCGTTGCCGCGTTATCTTCATCATCTGTCTCTGGCGCAGACCTTCCACCATCTATCGTGCTTTTTCACCAATGAACAGCTTCAGATGGAACTTCTTAGCTGCTGTGTAATTTGCTGTGAATGTCCCTTCTTAAAAACGTCACTTGTTATTTTCAAACTCCTTAAAGGGAGTATAAATAAAGGTTTTTTCTTACGATTGGGAAAAGGATTTTATTACAATAAAAAGAAACAAAATACATGGTTTTTTCCAAAGAATATAAGTGAAAATTGAAAATATCTAAAATATAAATTTATTATAGGGCTTACATTTGTTCCGCACAAGCATTGTAAATTTCTGAGCACAAAACGTCTCTGATCAGGTCTTAAAATGGATTCAAAAAGGCTGAAAGAAAGTTTTACCACTATAGACGTAACTTTACATTAGTTTTCACTACACAAGCTTTTTTCGACTTATAATTTACGTACGTAGTATATACAACGTTATTTATGAGGAATCGTATTCCGTTTTGTATTATAAATATGTTCATATGTATCTAAATTTGTAAGAAATATGTATTAATAAAATTTGTAAGAAATAAATTAATTGTAAAATGTGTAATTATAGCAAAATGTATAATAAGATGTAAAATGAAATGGTTCCAATTCAGTCAGAATATCTTATAGAGTAAAAAAATATTGAATGCAGTAATCGTCCTCCTGCATTCACGTGAGCATCCGTTCCCTGCTTATGATACAGTAGTATACAGGAATCTTAACGAGTATACTTAAGTAGAAAAAATAAAGTAAGAGTATTACAATAGGACTTCATAAATGCAGATGCGAAAATGTCTCAATACAAATTTGCTTTGTGAACGATTGCAGGTCATTCATTGCAATGCTTAAGTAGTTACTCCGCCTTTTTGCAATATTAGTGTAATGTGACACGAATTCTATTTAACAGTTACAATGAATAAGACCGAATTTACACATCGATATTTCTGCTTTCTTTAAATAATATCTGCAATTAATCATGATAATAAATGATTATTAACACTCGTATGCTACGGTCTGTTTATCGAGATTTACTGAAATATAATGTAGTACATCTCTCTTTCACAGAAGTTTGTTTCTTTTAATATGTGAGCTAAAGGGTCCTAAAACAGAAGGTGATGTCTCTATGAGAACAATAGTTCTGTATACACTTACAGAGTTTTGCGAAAGCTAAAATTCCCTCGCACATTCTTCTCATATAGCCAAGAAAATAATTACTGACCCAATTCCAGATTTGGATTATTTTGGAAAAAGTAAGCAAAGTCAGAAATGTGAAGTATTTGCATTCTGATGGTTAGAAATGTTTAGTAAGCAAAGGACAAAGAAAAAAGGATACAGTATATTAAGAAATGGTGAGACACTGAACAGCTTATACTGTAATGAGAGATAAATAGCTTCCATTAAGATATTTCAGTTTGTACCATCAAGAAATCCAAGAAATTAAAGAATGTTTTGTCAAAACACCTTATTTCAATGCTGAGTATTAGAAAAAAATGCCAAAATGAACTTTCAAATTACTTGTTTCCCTTTTACCAACCCTAATCTGACATAGTATTCTTGAATATTTACGGAGTTCAACAATCCCTCTAATACAAAACTACTTAGGCAGCAACTGATTTATGATGCAAATACAAACAGAAAATGAGGAAGAAGGGCGTGCCACACAACTCGCACATAAGTAATGTTAAACCTCCTGGGTTGCGTGCACATCGTATGCGGAAGTACACCCGGACAGACATATTCCAGTTACTGTTTCTAAAGGCTTCCTTCAACACGAGGGTCACTGACCCTATATTTGAATTGACTTTCCATTTGAGAAGATCGAAAAAAATAAATTTCTAAAAGAGTTACAGGATATCTTCAAATGTTGATCGAACAGAAAGTGTGGTAAACCTGTTTTCTTCTTCGCCTTTTTCTTCCTTTGGCGCTATAACTTTCCATGAGTTTGAGACTGATACCCGCATAACCACAGTTCCCTAACCTTAAACACAAACAAGAGGAAGGATAGGAAAGGAAGGAGCGCGTGCACTTCTTGGCCCGTTTTGAGGTATTTATATGGAAGTCGCCTGTAAATGATCAAAGGACACCACAAAAAACGATCGATCAGAACAATCAACCTTCGTACTCACATTAAGACAGTGGCATCGTCCAAACCAGGTACTTTGCTAATGTCGTAAACCTGAGACTGTAGGAATTTGACATTAAAACATTTCTATTAAACTTCAGTTCTGGATTCACAACTATTCTTGTGCTAACGGAAGCCATTATTTTAGAGTGTAATAAATCGTGTATGTTAATTTATCCTATTGTGTTAAGAGCGCAGCACAGCAGTTTTCATCATATTGTAATTCAGAACGTTAATATGAATTTCGTGGTATGAGGCATTTTAAATGTAGACAGAGAAATATCAAAACGTTTCATGTTAATATGTGATCAGACTGTACTTGGAAATTCCTGCTGACTAACACAGACAACCTTTGCGTGAATGCTCTCGACTTAATTAAGGCCAGTGCCATGAAGCCACGTCACCTGTGTTGGTTGTCCCACTCTGATCGAATATCTCCACATCGCATTTTATCTTGACACTAATATATGGCTTCTGAATTTGTTTTGGCCGGATGCCACGAGACATTTCTAGAAAGACGGACGATGGAAATTAAGGGAAATTCAGTTTAAAGTTGGGAACTCCAACAATATTCGTCCTTTTCAACGGGCCCAGTCTTTCGTACGATGAACCTAAACTCTGAATTTTCTGTCCTTTCAATGAAGAAAATTGAGTTTAAATTATATTTTCAGCGCCAAAGAATTTCACTTACATGTACACATAGAAGTACACATATATTTATAGTGAGAAATTTACAACAGATAAAAGTTTAAGAAATGTATGTATAATTATTTTTCATTTAAAATCTGAATTGAAATCATCGTACTTAATTATGACCAAACTAAGCAGAAAAATATATTTTATTGTCTATTATTTAACCGGTCGCAATAGAATGAAGTTTTACAATTTTTTGTATGCTTTTTTTATTTTTTTAAGTTCAGAGTTACTGTTTGTAGACGGTTTGACCACGGTTTACTTAATTATTTTTATGCTTAAAGGAAAACTATCTCTTAACCGAAACATAGTCGTTCGACATTTAGGTAATTGGTTCAAAGATATAATAATTAATAATGTTGCGGTACACTTTATTCCCACAAAAAAAACTCTTACATCGAAACAGTATTTTCCTTAAGGCTAAATGTACCGAAAAAAACTTGTAGGAAAATTCAATAGATCGCAGCACCATCAGCAGGAATTTACTTTACCGATGACGTCTGAACAAATGGTCCGATTTTCGATCTGTAAACGGCATTTGACTCCTGTTTATAATAGAATTTACGCTACGAAGCCCTTTTTTCCAAAAAGCTAGCAGAAACTCGATTTTTAAAATTTTTCTCGTACTTCCGGGAACAATTTAAAAAATGTGGGCTTATAGCGCGATGGCGACACGCTTCCAGAATCCAACGCCGTGTCAAACATGCAAATCGGATAAATAGGAGCGACGGTAAGTGAAATTTCGAAAAACACCTCACCCCACTCCCCCTTCCCCTTCCACGCCGCCGGGACATTGTTGGCCGGCGGCGCGGTCAAGCCGGCACGGGCGAGCCGGGCGGCGGCCGCCGCGGCGCGGCGACGGGCAAGAAGGCTGAACTTTCGGGGGCAGCAAGCCAGACACCCCGTCACTTCGTTGATGCTTCCGTCACTTCGCATCTCAAGATATTTTTTCCCCACTTATGAAACTAGTGATGCTGTAATAGGGGTAAACGGTCTCGTATCATCTTTAATAGTAGTATAAAAACTATTACCTTATTCACATATTCCATCTTCCTTCGAATACCATCATAAGAATGTCTGAGGTATCACTCAAGACACCGATCCCGCTTTGGTGCTGATTTCAAAAAGAAAAAATCGAACTAATTGCGTAAATATCACCCATATTCCATCTCCTCACATCGTATTTTAGATATATTGTACTTCTAAGATCTTCCATTACCATTTCACTACCGGAAAAAACAAGCGGAGATAACCCAAGAGCTCTTTTATCCTACGATTCGATTTATCATTTCAAAACGGCGTTTGTCACCTTGATAGAATTCACCTGGTTAATCCTTTTCCCAGTAAAATAACCGAATCGAATTTTTAAAACGTTTTCGTACTTTAGGACAAATTGCACATACTTTCTCATAGTAATCTAATATCTTTGGTCTGGGCCAGTTTTACCATCTTTCCCATCTTCTGACATCTTGCTGACATCTATCGCCGCCCAAAATACATTTTTGAACTTTTCTCATTTTTCAGCTTCTTAATGGTAGATACGAAATATTACTTTTAGGATATTAAAGAAGAGTAAAACTTCGTCCTATATAGGAATTTTCATTGATAAATTTGGAGCCGCTCTTAAGAAAATGGCGTTTAAGCGTTACTGTAAATGCGAAAATGGAAGCTTCGGAATTTTCACAAGAATCTTTCGAGTTTTCGAACAACTTCATTTGGTGACATTTAAAGCACTTCTACTCACAAATGTAATAATGTATAAAATTTCTGGAAAAGTGAATATTAATGGCGTGAGAGACACTTAAAAAATACATTTATTTATTTTTTGAAAAATCAAAAAAATACAGCCAAATTAATTTTATGTTAACTTAAAGAATGCAAATAGCATTCGTACGAAAAGTTTGAAGAAGCAATTTGAGAAAATGGCGTTTGAACATTTGTGCAAATTCGGAAGTTTCAGTTCATTTTCACAGAAAACATCTGAGTTGTCGAGGAACTTTTAAGACATAATGTAAAGCACATGTACTCGTAAATGTAATAGTAGGGAGTTTTTGCACCCTCGAACGTTACGTACTATCGATCTTCTGCTCATTCGCAGTGAAAGTTTCGCATCACTTTGGTGCATCTGCGCATGCGCAAAAGATCGATACTACTTAACGTTCGAGGTGACAAAAGTTCCCTAAATATGGACAAATCGTCGTTAAAGAAAATATTTACTAAATGAAAGGCTAGTCAAAGAATTACATTTTTGTAAGTTTTGAAAAAACAAAGGAATAGAGCAATATGGCGTTTATGTCATCTCAGAGTACATTAGGTACTATCCTTTCCAAAAGTTTAAGGAAAAAAGTTGAAGTCGATTTTGAGAAAATCTTGTTCTTGTAATTTTTAAAAATTGCACAAATTGCCCTCAATATTGCGCGAAAACTACTAAAAATTTCAAAAAAAATGTGCATGACCTTATTGAAAGAACTATGTATGGAGAACAAATATAATTTTAAGGGAAAATCTCTATCTTCAATTTTGTAGTTGTAGGAAGACGCCGAAAACAAATTCGAACTTTTGCAATTTTCCCAAAATCAGTCAGCAATGAAAATAAGAGCTATGCCACCTTGAGTGTATTTTACTTTATTCTTACAATTAATTTAAGGAAAGTATTTGGAGTAATTTTTGATTGATTGTTAGTGATTTTGGGCGCGTCAACTGCTTTGGTCATTAGTCCCGTAAGTGCAATGCATGTTTATTTCATCGTGAGGTGGAAGAGATGTTGCCCGCTATGCCGATGGCGAGATCCGGCGCTGACCTTCCGTCCACTAGCGGGGCTTCCCAACCAGGTATCTGCCACCAGCGGGGCACCACCCCAGCCGGGACAAGCTCTAAATCACCGACCGATTTACCTGTCGGCTTGCCGGGTTCTTTCTTAACAAGGTATCCCCTACCAGCAGTGCACGGCCCACAGCCGGGACAAGTTCCAATCCTCCCACTGGTCTCCCAGCATATATGGTAGTGTTGTGCAAGTTAGTGTGTGTGTGTGTGTGTGTGTGTGAAGATAGGACAAGGAAGAGGAAGGAAATATCGCGCGAGGTCCGTTTGTTAGGGTATTGCTCCGGCATTCGTTTGATGTTGATCGGAGAAACTACGGAAAACTTCCAATCAGAGCAGCCGGTCGCTAGAATTTTCCTCCAGACATCGGTTGAATTCTACATCTAACTGACAAGCTAGTGTTGAAAAATCCTGCCACCGTCGGGACTCGAACCTAGCACCTCTCGGTCAGAGGCATTGCAGTGACATCAGTTGATGCACTGAGCCACCTATCCTGGTTGACATTTTTGAGAAAATGTTGAAAATGTCCCTGGGGCTTAATAAAAAGTATCTCCAAAAATTAATGAATGTTTTTAAAAATCGCAGAACTTCGACTCAGACCAGATCGACAGGGGTTTATTCAGTTGAGCAAAAATTCTACACATAGTTTAGGCACTAGTGGTGTTCACATACGCCCAGACAGGCAGACACAGACAGATGGACGGACGAACGGACGTTAAAAAGTCAAAACACACATACACCCTTTTGGTATCACTCAGGGGACCCCAAAACGAGTACTTCCGTTAATATCTCGAAATAGATTTTCCGCAGCATTACATAACTTTGAGTAACTAACACGAGAAAGTAACTGGTGGTGCTACAGAATGGCACAGACTTTCCCGTATTAGTTTTCAATTTCCTATAGTCTCAGCCAGCTATTCGGACTTTGTCGTAGTAAAATTTACTATTTTGTTGGCATGGACTAGATTTATGGCCTTGCCCCATCTTGCCACCTGCCATTTAATGCACCCAACTTATTTTTTAGGTTTCTCAATTATTCGGTTTCCTAATGGTAGATTCAAAATATTACTTTTAGAGAAGACTGAAACCTTGTCCTTTACGACAATTTTCATTCATAAACTTGATACCGTTTTTAAGAAAAGGGTGTTTAAGCGTCTGTGGCAATGTGAAATATGAAGCCCTTTTTCACAGGAATCTTGAGAGTTTTTTTAAAATTTATTTTAAGATATTTTAAGCTCTTCCATTCACAAATGCAATAATGTTTACAAATCACTGCAAATGTGCATACAAGGCATGCGAAATATTTAAAAAATACATTTGTGTAAATTTTGAAGAAAAACAACAAAATAATACAACAAAAATTTTTTGGTTCCTTAGACAGAGCATTTCGCACTATACGTACAAAAACTTTGAACAAAAAATTTGGAACCTTTTCAGAAAAAATTGGCGTTTGAGCGTTTCTGAAAATGCGAAATTTCGAGTTCATTTCCAAAAAAAATTTTTAGTTTTCGAAAAACTTTAAATGATATAATTTAAAGTACGTGTGCTCATAAATCTAATAATGTGAACAAATCGCCGATAATGTAAATATAAACGACGTGACAGGCTATTCAAAAAGTTTCATTTGTGTTATTTTCGCAAAAACAAAAGAATAGAGGAAAATAGCGTTTATGTCATCTCTTAAAGTACATTTCGCAATATCCCTACCAATAGTTTAAAGGAAAAAAATGGAGCCGATTTTGAAAAAATCCTGCTTTGTTATCTTTTAAAGTTGCATATATTGCACACAAGATTGCGCCATAACTACAAAAATTGTTTTAAAAAAAATTCATGATCTTAATGAAAGAACTAATTATGTACAACAAATTTCTTAGAAAGGAAAAGTCTCTATCGTCAATATTGTAGTTGTAGGAAACGCCGAAAAAATTCAATCTTTTGCAATTTTCGAAAATTCAGTTATCAGTGAAATCGGACCTAAGCCATGTGTATTTTATTCAATTTTTACGAGAAATATAAAGAAAAAATTTGGAGCCATATTTGAGCAAATTTTTAAAATATCCGGGGGGGGTTCGTGTAATGTATCTCCAAAAAGTAATGCACGTTTTTGAAAATTGCAGAGCTTCGAATGACAGTAGATCGACAGCTGTTTTTTGTTGTTGTTTTTTTCCAGTTTGGAAAAAATTGTACGCAGTGTAAACGCTAGTGTTTTTCACATACACCAGAGACACTGATGGACGTTTTTCCGTCAATCAATTTTTCGGTATTAAGGACCCACAAAACATGGATTCTGGCTACACCACGAGTTACAGGAAGTAATTTACTATACAACAACACGATTTATCCACATTTTCATTATCAGGACTCGGCTTTGAGAGTTTTCCTGCGCACGATATAACTTTCTCTTCGTATGAAGATTGAGAAGAGAGATAAAGTAAAATAAATGTTCACAATTTGAAATTCCATTAATAAAATATTAATTATATCGAATTTAAAAGTAACTACTTTTTCTGTCTACTGTTTTTTTATTTCTTTCTATCAGCAATGAAAACAAAGAGATGCACGTAGAAAACGGAGACACGAACAGAGAATCTTTGAAGCACTGTGTTCGAAATCTTTACGTGCAGCACATAGGAATGGCAGCAATTCTGAATTAGTATTAGACAAAATATGCTCATTGCAAAAATATAAACACATTTAAATAAAAACTATTTTTCAAAATTAATTAAATATATTTCCGGAAATAATTTCAAGAAAATTTGGTAATTTGTGAAAATACCTTAATAATTAGCAAATAATAAATATACTGTTAAGCAGATATTAAATGATCAGCAAAATATGTAAAATACGTAATACAGTACAAAATTTGTAACGCAAAATTTAAATATTTTGTTAGGATTGCAACAGTTCGCCTAAATTACAAAATGAGAACAGTAGACAAAACATATGTAATTACATTAGACCCGGACTTTAGCCATGAGATCGACAAGCAGTACCGCGAAACAGAATTTTGACGTTACTGAAGATCATTTTTTTACATGACTAGAGAAGTCTATTTATCCGATTTCAGTGTATGATATGGCGTTAGATTCAGGGTGCATCTCGCCAGCGCGCTATTTTACCACTTTTTCAAATATGTCCGCAAGTATAAAAACATTTTAAAAATTCGATTCGGCTATTTTACTGGGAAAAGGATTAACCAGGTGAATTCTATCAAGGTGACAAACGCCGTTTTGAAATGATAAATCGAATCGTAGGATAAAAGAGCTCTTGCGTTATCTCCGCTTGTTTTTTCCGGTAGTGAAATGGTAATGGAAGATCTTAGAAGTACAATATATCTAAAATACGATGTGAGGAGATGGAATATGGGTGATATTTACGCAATTAGTTCGATTTTTTCTTTTTGAAATCAGCACCAAAGCGGGATCGGTGTCTTGAGTGATACCTCAGACATTCTTATGATGGTATTCGAAGGAAGATGGAATATGTGAATAAGGTAATAGTTTTATACTACTATTAAAGATGATACGAGACCGTTTACCCCTATTACAGCATCACTAGTTTCATAAGTGGGGAAAAAATATCTTGAGATGCGAAGTGACGGAAGCATCAACGAAGTGACGGGGTGTCTGGCTTGCTGCCCCCGAAAGTTCAGCCTTCTTGCCCGTCGCCGCGCCGCGGCGGCCGCCGCCCGGCTCGCCCGTGCCGGCTTGACCGCGCCGCCGGCCAACAATGTCCCGGCGGCGTGGAAGGGGAAGGGGGAGTGGGGTGAGGTGTTTTTCGAAATTTCACTTACCGTCGCTCCTATTTATCCGATTTGCATGTTTGACACGGCGTTGGATTCTGGAAGCGTGTCGCCATCGCGCTATAAGCCCACATTTTTTAAATTGTTCCCGGAAGTACGAGAAAAATTTTAAAAATCGAGTTTCTGCTAGCTTTTTGGAAAAAGGGCTTCGTAGCGTAAATTCTATTATAAACAGGAGTCAAATGCCGTTTACAGATCGAAAATCGGACCATTTGTTCAGACGTTATCGGTAAAGTAAAATTCACTAAACTTGGTGCTGCCACATGGTGGCGACAAATTGAACTAGTGTCGGTACATTTAGCCTTAAAATCGATAAATGCCGTTCGATTTGGCTCCATTGGGTCCCTGCAGATTTGAAACGATCTTTGAATTTTCAA
>JAHLJT010009680.1:32500-40216 GCA_031308135.1 Acheta domesticus
AGCTGACGGAGGCTCGCCCGCTAGCCGAACGGTCTTCGGCGGATTTTGCCGTGCGAAGTGTGTGACGTTAGGACGCCGACAGTTCCAGGGAGATTTCGTCGTATAAACACAGAAAGAGTAAACGAACGCATGATTGTGAATAGGGTATTTTATAATACATTCCACTCTGGAATGCATGTGCGTCACAGATCGAAGGATGGACGTTGATGGATAAAGTACCAAGAATTTTTTTATGGTATGGGTAATGGGGAAATGAAGGAGTGAAGCCTATATTGGAAGTGAATTTAGTTTTCCAAATTTTGGTAACGTCAATGACTATTTACAAATAAATGGTAAACGTCTTGTTAATCTGCTTCGGTTGGATTTATTTTTAGATTATATAGTTTACAATTGACGACAAATTCTTGCCTTGTTCGAATATTCATTTTTTCTCTTATTTTCAGTATGCCACTGGATTAGTACTGTAGACAAGGGTCCACGGGCTTCCTATGGTTCCTGTCCCTATCTGGTCTTCATTCCCATTCTAAGGGTAGGCCGATGTACTAATCCTCCATTGTAAAATGACTCAATCCTACAATCTCTAAAGACTTGCCAGTTCGTGAAAATTGGACCAAGGCACAAATTACATAGCAGGATCAGAAAAAGAACAAATAGCAGGTATAACAAGCGTCTAATTAAATGTATGATAATTTATCTAATGCTTGTTGTGACTAGAACAATTTTCGTAGTTTCGTATAACTATACGTTTATTTAAGAATATGGTACAGCATTTGGGTACTGTCGTAACTCAGGAACCATTTCAGAAACAAATACGTGCATTGTACACAATACATTCGACTAAATTTATTTGGGCAGGTGGATAGTCTTCTTGGTTCATTCCTTCGAACTGTAAGTATGAAAATTGATTTTTTGCTATATCCTAACAATATTTTAAATATATTGTCATTATGCGTTTGATATGTATAAATATCTTGTCACTATGCGATTGAACGAATGATCTACACTTGGATATTTTTAAACCTATAAAACAATTTATGCTGTTTTATTGTTAAAAAATTATAAAAAAATAATATATTTTATTATTTATCATCCATTTTCATTATTTTTTCAAACAAGAAAACACCCACACAACACAAATTGTCTTACAAGTTTTTTTTATTTCCAAGGTGTAGATCATTCGTCCAATCGCATAATGACAAGCTCCTCATCAACAAGTTCTTTCCTCTTTATTAGCATTCTTCAAAAGAGGATAAATAGAATTCTTCATGAATAGATTGTTGTATGTTGGTTCAGCAATAACTTTCGCAAACAAATCCTGATTTATATTGTTTTCCCCTTTTTAGTGTATATAATCTACTGGTGATATAATTTAATGCTATAATGAGAATGAAATCTATAGATGCAATAAATATTAAGGTGGTAAACACATTATCAGTCCCAAGAACACTAGTGACTAAACGACAAAGAAAACTTTTTCAAATGTATATTTTTCATTCGATCTGGCGCCAGCTCAGGCCTTGCTACTGTCAAGAAATATTTCAATTTACTATGTAAAATCTATGAAAAGCATATCAGGCTTTTAAAATATTTTCAAAATCAAAGCAAAATGCTTAAAAAATACCTTATGGAGTGTTTTGAAATCTATACGTTCTTGAGCGTAAGTGACCTCAAAATGGCACACTTTCAAAAAACTCAAAACATATTTTCTCAAAATCAGTTACAATTAAAAGAGATTTTTAGTGCTCTACACATTAAAAGAGATTTTTCTCTACTTATATTCTTATGTACTCACTTCCATTAAGCCGTTTGATGACATTTTCATTCCATATCAAGTTAATTGTTTACAAAAATGCATCTTTTCAAGTAAACAACATTAAACTGGGCCTTCCTAGTGGAAAAGTGTAGATGACTTAAGAAAGAAACATTGAATGAGAGCCACGTTGGATTTTCCAGATTTTCGGATTCAAATTCAAGTACAAAAATATTTGTATGCTTTTTTCTAAAATTATTGAAAATAATTTATTGTTTCACATCCGAGTACAAATTTTTCTTTTTCGCATTATGCAATCGTACTCACATTACAGTTCGCGCAACAAAATGTTACTGCAAATTTGGGAATTCCTCACACAATATGTACACTACATTATACCAATAAAACCAAAATAACTTTTGTAGTTTTCATTGCATAAAATCATCTTCAGTAAAATTATTTTTCTATCCACAAAACTGAGAATGAGGCACCAACTTCATGAATGAAATGCTGAGTCATACATCGTATTCAAATAAATGTAAATGCATCAGATATTCCATTTTTCTCTCCTCGTTATTTTCAGAGATCAGCGTGACAAATTGAAGAAAAAAGTAAGAATAATTTGTTTTCACGCACTATTCTGCGCTTGTTGGTATGTTACAAACATAGAAAATTTGAATCTGTGTTGCATATTCCATCATTGATATATCAAGTAATATATTAGAAATGTTCTTTCTCAAATGTTTGTATTTCTTTCTTAAATTATCAATGTTGCAAACGAATACGCATTATTTTATTATATATGCACAAAATAACGTTTTCTAATTATATGAAGTAATTGATATACATTAAAGACTTCACTAATTTAAGTACTAGTACGTACTTGAAGTAGAGATATTATGAACGTCGGCAAAATTTCGTATTCTTTCGCACTGTACAGAAGAATTTAACCTATTAATTTTTCCGACGAAAATTCTATTTGTTTCCCATTATTTGTTTGTAACGTACAAAACTCATGCAACGGACACGAAATAGCATTACAGACACGTTTAGTCACGAATTTTAAGCTAATGCACTTCTTTGCGAAGTGTACAGTCCATACCGTAAAATGCCTCTTTCATCCCCTGAAGACAGACCTGCACTTTTTCGCTTCTTAAAATAAACCTTTTACGAATTCAGGGTCAAATAATGACAACGATAATTGCCGCAATTATTTAATACTTTTGAAGCATATCGGTAACAACACCCCATTAGAGACACAAAACACACTTTGCAGTTTTGAGCTAATGCAAAATTTGCAACTAAAATAAGCTCGTTTACTGCATATCTAGGTTTGCTTCTAATGTAACGTATGTTCTTTGAAGTATATAGCAATAACACACGCACCCTACACCAGCAGAAAATCGAAGCAGAGACGTTTAACGTGGAAAACTATTGCGCTGCAATCCTACATACAGCTATGTGCGGCGCATTGCATATCCGTACTTGCCTTCTCATTTCTCAGCAATCAGCTCTTTAAGCAATTTTATTATTTTTATTATTTGTGATGTACTAACGAGAAATAGTGCTTTAGTGTTCTTTGAAATGAATAATGAAAAAGCTAAGTAAATCTTCATTAAAATCTTTTGTAGATATGGTTTGGTTAATCCTAAATTTCTAATGTATGTACGGGTAATTTTTAAACTAATTGGCCGGCGCTTGTCAAACTCAACGATTTGTTTACAGCGAATTAAAAAAAGTGTCATAACGTAATACTGCAAACATTTTATATATCATTAATTTATGATGTAATTATTGTCTTATTTACTTTTACTAAAGGAACCTTTTAAAAATGAAAAAAATAAGTATTCTTTAGAAGATATTAAAAATTAAAATACGTAGATAATATTTTTTCAAGGCAAAATTGTTGGAATTTTTTCTTTAATAGCATTTTCGTTTTTGAATTCCCTCAATAGGAAAATTGTCTAGAAACAATCGAAGTGATTATAAATAACGTAACTTAAAGACATGTTTTTTTAAACTAGAAAGTAATACCGATTTTTGTTAAATTTGCCACAGTTTGTAATACTCTACTTTTCCATAATTTGTTTGTAACTTGTTATGAAAGTTTAACTACCGGCTTAAACGGCTCTGGACAACAGATGCCACTGCAGCACCTATAACCGGGAGGTCCTAGGGTTTCAGTCCCGACGGTTGCTGGATTTTCGACACTAGCTACATAGCTAGGTCGAATTCTTCTGCTCTCTGAAGGAGAATTCAGCTCTGATCGATAGCTTTCCGTTGTTTCTGTGATCAAAAACTAACCAAATTCTGTTACAGTACCCTAACAAATGGGCCACGGACCGGGCGCGATATTTCGTCCTCTTACGTCTCCTATCTTCTCCGCGTGCTTACATTTCAACTTACATTCACTACAATACCACACATGGGGAGACTAGTCGAGAGCATACAGCTTGTCCCAGCTGGGGACGGTGTTCCGCTAGTGGGAGAAATAGAACATCAGTTACACACTAGCATACTATTAACCTGAAAACCGTCGCAGCAAAGCTTAGCACCAATTACCTTCTTTACCATGACCTTCTTTAATATTCTGGTAGGCAGAGGCGTAATCAGAATTTTCCAGAGGTAAGGGGAGGGGGCTACAAATGAAGTGCCAAACCGACTTGACGTTTTTTATGAATAATTTTTCATTGATGGTGAATTTAAAATTAATTTTTATTCATTGATTTAAAGATAATATTTATAATGTTAACAACTGACATTTTAAATGACTTTAGTTAGGATAGAAAATTATTAAAAACTTTATTTTTGAATGTGTATCATTGTTTCTGGGTAGGAGGCTGATGGCCTACCAGCAACCTTCCTCCTTGGGTACTCAATTGGCAGTGAGTATTCATAAGAATTAGGTATTTATGATTGGCATATACATTTTAATTTTGAGTAGTTGTTTTCATTAAGTTGGTTTCGTCTAGTGTTTAATTCAATTTTCGTTTCTTTGGCCAAAATAATACTATCTGTGCTGTATCTGTGCTCTCACTTCAGTTTTATTCTGTTTGAACATGATTGTAAGCTCCTATGACGGGGATAATGTTTGTCGTGGTCCAACCTCGTTCAACTTTCCTCGCGGTGACGTGACCAGAATATAACGTTAAAAAAAGATTAAATGTGTGTGACGTCCTGTGGAGGTTGTGTAATGTAAGTATAATGTGTTCTTGGTTTCTTGAACTTCTGTCCTAACTCTTAAACGTATTCAGATGAATTATAAATATAGGTATCAACGAGCCTTTTTAGCAAGAATTGATAAGAAAATATTCGCTCCTGTGTAATAAAAACTATATGTAAAAGCAAACAAACTTACAAATTTCGGCTATTATCCCTTATGCCGTTCGAGACTCAACTTTTGCCGCAAGAACATGGATTACGATTATTTCAATAAATAATCCCCATTGAGCTCAAGAAAACATGTTTAAATAGAGAAGATACATTAATATTCAGAATCATAATATTTCGGCATTTGCTCAAAGGATCGTGAAAACTGGACAAAAAATCAGATCAAGATAGTGGTAATTGATCCAGATGCTGAACTACAATACTTAGCTAAAGAGATTTTTATTTTTTCTTGACAATACAGAAAAAAATGGTAACTTATACATTAAAGATAATTGTTAAAATCAAAATTGTTTTTCTTTTTGATTTTCAATGTAGTCTCTAAATCAATAGAACTTATACATTAAAGATATTGTTAAATCAAAATTGATTTCCTTTTTGATTTTCAATGTAGTCTCTAAATCAATAGAAAAAGTAATGCCGCAAAATATATTTTACTTGGCGCTCATTCATTTTACATGTTTCCATATTAATCTTTATCATTCATCTCAATACATATTTTCACTTTATAAAATGGTAATTCTGCACTATCAGAAGACAAATTCGAACAATAAAAGTCGAAACGTAACTAATTTGTAAATAGTTACGTTTTCAATGTAATATTATTGAACCATTTATCTCCGTAATATGTCGTGGTAACTTTAAAAGTGTGGACTCTGTCACATCATTTAAATTAAATAATATCAATATATTATAATATATTTCACTTCATCAAACCTCTCATAAATCAGAAACGGAGATATTGTTTCCAATGGACAGATGAACACCCCAGTGTTCCCTCCAATTTCAAATCCCCTACGTCAACTCCACCGACCGACGCCCTCTTCCACCTTCCCAGAAACTCGTACTCTGCGAAGCTCATCACCATAATACAAACATCTTTTGTCTCATCTACCTGCGCAGTCACTTGACTTCTGCCAACTCCTTGCATGATAACTTACTTTATGTTACTCAGACTTACAGTAGCCTATGTTTTATCAACCTACTGCATGTTTTCAGAAATAATATTTTTCATTTCGATCATTTTCATACTAAATTTAAATGTTATGTATGACGCTGTCTTTCATTGTAAATAATTATATTATTATTAAATGTAGCATTATTTTGTATTACGTAACTGTTTCTGTTTGAAAGACAGTTGTTCCTGGGAAAGCTGTCTGGAGCGAGTTACAGCTTTAAAATTGTTTTTGTTAACAATAGTATTTACTATCTCGTCCCAACTCCATGATAATGATAACTCGTGTCAATTTTATCGTAACTGTCTTGTATGTATGCATGCGTGCATTCAAATCCACATTTAGTTTTTAACCGTTATTTGAATTGATAATATAAAATAAATAGTAATCAATGGAAAAATCTGCACAAAAACGCATGACAAAAGGAATTTCTTCTTTCCAAGTGTGTAATGGATATATAAGAAGTCCATAATCTAATTATAACTCTCAAAAGCAGTTGAGCATGACCACCTCATGCGCTGAGATTGTGTATTTACAGAAACCTAAAAGAGAAGAAAGAAACCTAAAACTTCATTCCTTGAACTCTCCACGTTATCATAGCTGTATTTTAACGTTAATTCATTCTATATTGAACTTTTCTTTATTAAAATTACCAACAATCCACCTAATCAACATATAATACTTCCACGAACAACACATATTTAAATTCTGAAAGCGATATTGTAAGGCAATTGAATTTTGACCTAGAAAATATAACCATCGTTGATTTCTCGGAATTTCTTGTGTGGAAATGCAATTTTCAACATGCATTCTCAGGAATCGAGGGAAACAGACGCAGATATTGTTTTTTTTCTGTAGTGCTTATAAGATGTGGTTTTGTTCTCAGACCTGTTCCTCCTAGAAACCAAAGATTTTAACTATTGTACTAATACAAGGCTCTAACGGAGGTTCAGGTACCTCATCTATCAACTCATGCATCTTTGATACTGAGTTGCCAACATGCCAGGTGTGATCTCTCGGTTCATTATTGTCCCCTCTCCTTGAAAGCAGTTGGGAAAGCATCTGAATGTAATGGCAGTGAAATTCATTAAATTTCGCCGAATTAATGATCTTGAAAACCAAATGATCCAGTGACGAGGTACTGATCAGACCAGTAAAAACTCAACGGCGAATGAGGCCTGGCTGAGCGAGAATCGTGCGCTCATAGATAGCATCGCGAAAGGGCTAATATTTTGTTCGTACAAGCGGGATTAAAAAAAGAGTAGAGCGACGCGCGGGTCGGCGATCATTCACACGCCAGGCGCAGCCTTTGTCACGAGCCGCGTTAATGGAGTGGTCAGTTCCGCGAACTCGTCCCCACGCCCCCCCCCCGGCCCTTTCCCAAACCCTGCGAAGGGCTTCTGAGGCGCGCGTGGGCGTTCGCGTCGCGTAATGGCGACTGAGATTCGCGCCCTTTGACGCGTCCCCTACCACCTGGCGCACCCGCGATCAGCCTTACCACGCAGAAATAGAGTTCTCCCGCCGCCCCCGCCAGCCGCTGACCCCGCCGCCGCCGCCGTCCGCCGCCGGCGCCGCCGCGTGCGATGACAATGGTGCGAGAACGCAGGAGCAGGGGACCGGGGA
>JAHLJT010009681.1:0-16568 GCA_031308135.1 Acheta domesticus
AAAAAAAAAAAATGTTGCTGCCGGTAAGAGATGTCATATATGCCGAGTGTTGCGTTTTCGCAACTTTCATAATACAAGACCAATAATTTGCGTATAATTGTAGATGTGAGGAACTAATAATATTCACGTATTCAAATAGACAATAATAAAGAAAATATTTTTTCTCTTTTTTTCTCTTGAATGGAGTCTTTTTTTATCCATCGTTAAAGACAAGAATGAAACAATTAACCCTGAAGCAACAATTACACGAAAAACGATCTACACACTTTACCGATTTGTTCTAAAAAACTTTAAGTTCAAGCACCTATACCCCGACAGGACAGAAAGCTCCCTTCGAATGCTCATGCGCGAAGAGGGGTGACTCTCACCATCAACCGCTTACTTCTGAAAATATCGCTCTCTCACTCGCTCTGCGCGCCAGGCGACGTGGCCGGTCGAGGGGAAGGGGGGTCTGAAGGCATAGACAGACTGCTGTGTTCGTGGGACCAACGTGCAGCAGTAAAAGTGTCAGCCATCCAAATCAAAACAGTTTCAGCTGCCTGTGCACAAACGCTGACTCTTAATATCTTAACCCGGGAAGCACAAGGCTGGGGTCACCTGTGACCCCAGAGTAACATTATCTCGTTTAAATATTGGCAGCCTTGAAAAGCGGGTCCGTGCGGTCATTGTATCTTTCATTCCAGTCTTTCTGCTTATGTCAAGACAGTCGACTTGTTAATATTTTTTTTACATCATTTTATAACAGGTAATATAATAAAGTAATATGTAATTGGGGTTATATTTGACCCCAACTTGTATTTAACGTCACAGATTTTTCTAACTTGTGAGTAAGCTTTTGCTGATGGTTTTCGTTTATTTTCTGTTAGAATGTCAACAAATCCAATTTTTCTGAATATGGAGGAAATAGCTCGGGAGTTGGAGCGTCCATTGATTGAAGAAACAGATTCAGAAGATGATGAAAATGAAGTGGTGAGTGAAGACGAAGATGATATTGTCTCTGATAATCGGGAGGCAGATGAATTTATTGCCGAAGAAAATTATGATGACGAAGATGAAGAGACAGTGAAAGATGGAGAATATGAGGTAGGAAAGGTGTTTTATGGAAAAAAAGGTTATGAATGGTATGTTAAGACATTCAAGAAACCAACCTCAAAAACCCCTGCTAAAACATTGTTCTGAAATTGCCAGGACCGACAATGGAGGCCCGAAATAAAACATCTCACACTGAATTATTCAGTATGCTCATAACTGAGAATATGCTTCAGACGATTGTTGAATATACTAATCAGCAAATGGAGATCGATAAGGCTAGATACAAATCAGAGCAATGGTATCTTCAACCAACTGATTTTGTTGAAATAAAAGCATTACTTGGCGTATTGTTGATGGCTGGAGCCCTCAAAGACGCCAAAGTACGAACAGTTGATATGTGGTCTGTTGTATTTGGAGCTCCATTTTTTCGGTCAGTAATGAATAGAAACCGCTTCAGTTTTCTGATAAATAATCTGAGATTTGATGATAAAGCCACTCGTCTCGAAAGGCGTCAGACAGATAAATTTGCTCCTTTCCGAGACATCTGGAATATGTTTACAGATCGTTGCAGATCTCTGTACATCCCATCAGAATATGTGACTGTTGATGAGACTCTTTGGAGTTTTAGAGGCAAATGTCCTTTTAAAATGTATTTGCCGAATAAACCAGACAAGTATGGATTAAAGATTATAAGTATATGTGATGCCAAAACATTTTATTTTTATGGAGGTATACCTTATATAGGCAAAGAGTCTATTGCACGAAATGTTTCCATTCCTACGAATTTCGTTCTCAAATTGACAGAACCTGTCCATGGTACCAATCGCAACGTGACTGTAGACAACTGGTTTGCCTCGTGTGAACTAGTTGATAAACTCGCGGAAAAAAAGCTTACAATGGTTGGTACCCTAAGAAAAATAAACCTGAAATACCTTCAAATTTTTTGCAAACTAAAAAGCGACCAGCCCCATCCACAGAATTTCTGTATAGGAAAGAGAAAATGCTCGTTTCCTATGTACCAAGAAAAAATAGAAACGTTGTTCTGCTCTCTTCATTTCACGATAAAGGTGAAATAGACGAAACCAGTAGTAAATCTAACATTGTTCTATTTTACAATGAGACCAAAGGTGGAGTGGATGTGTTTGATTTACTGTGCCACCTAAAAACCACAGCCAGAAAAACAAGACGGTGGCCATTGCGATACTTTTATGGCATGCTCGATGCAGCAGGCATAAACAGCTTTGTACTTTACCGAAGCAATGGAGGTACTGACGATCGCAACAAATTTTTAAAATCCCTGGCATACTTTCTGGTCGAAGAAGAAATGAAAAAAAGAGTTCAAAAGCAGTTTCTTCCACACCATTTAGTTTTGATGATGAAACAGGTTATGAAGCATTATAAGACAAATACCCCAGACAACGCCTACTGAATCAAATTCCATTTCAAGGAAAAGGAAAAGATGCTACTTATGTCCAAGAGAGAAGGATCGGAAATGTGTAGGTTCTTGTTCAAAATGCCGAAGTTCCATTTGTGCCGAACATAAGTTAGCAATTTGTAAGAATTGCTGGGAAGATTGATTATTCTTTGCTCTATGCAGTTTTATGCCAAAGTTACTTGGCTGATGGACAGATTAGCTACATTCAAATTTTCTAATCTATATATTATATTTAAAACATTGTATCAAGCTTCGCATATTTTTCTTGCCGATGTCATTTTGTATGCCAAGAGCACCAATTATTCTATCTCACAGGTTTATGTGTAAGAAATAGTTATGTTAATTCCAAGTTACCCGATTTAATAGTTCTATAGTTTGTTCAATACTTTATTGTAATAAAAATGATAAATAAATGACCTTTCTTATTACTAAAATAAAGATTTCATCGTTCATTGTTAAATATTCAACGAGAAAAAGGAAGGAAATTTTAAAAGAGGTCGGGGTCACCAGAGACCCCACCTTGTAGTTAGCGCTCTTTGAAATGAGCCTTGTGAATCCAGGGTTAAGATTCAGTAAAAGAAACATATGTATAGGAAGCATCGCCCCTGGTCCTCACAAGGGAAGTAACAGATCCTTCATGTAGAAACAACCCTCGAAATTTTAATTGCATATGCTAATTGATACCAGAAACTCGTATGCGAAAAATAGCGGCCAGTTTCCATTGCAAGTCCTCCAAAAAAAGCTTTGAAAAACACAACTAAGTACTAGGGAAAAGACAGACGCCTCTACCGGGCCGTTTGGGCAGCCCTTACTCCGGGCGAGCTGGCGCGAGGGACCCCAAGGTCATGGATGAGTCGGCCGGCCCGTCAGCGGCCCTGCAATAAACAAGGGCTGCGTAGTTTCGCACCCAGTTCATCTTTTGCTGTTACAAAAGAAATAACATCTGCAATGGCTACAGAGCAAGTTGTGTTAAATCCCGTTAACATAGTTGAGTACGCCTTGTGTTGCTTTCGTAACAAAAGTGTATCTTCGAAGGGAAGTGTAAATGAAAAAGAACGAGAAATGGGTCAATGTATTATCGAATTTATCGAAAATAATAGCACTGAAGTGGAGCATTACTAGGAATCGACCCTCGTTGTATGCGAAGGAAGTGATGGTGAATCAAGTGATAGTGATAGTGATACAGACTGCCAAAAGCATACTTCTACCACGAGTGATGATATGGGAAAGTGTTTATTAGAATCAGACAGTGAATCTCCGGAAACTAGCGATTCTAAAAGTCAGTCACCTTGCAAATTCTCCGGTTCGATTTATTATCCAAGCCCTGTGAAAAATACAATGAGGATGTTAGCATTAGCTACGAGTACAAGAAGAAAGCTGTGGAATTCTGGTTGATTGAGGGCGGTAAAAAACGTTTTTTCAATATCACATATCCGTAGAAATTTTCGCCGCGTGATGTCAGAGGGACAACTATATTGCAAGCAAGTGGAAAGCATGACAGTAAATCCTAGTGAACACAAAACAAATTACGTATGAGAAACTTTGGTCTGGATTTGAACTTGTAAGAAGAACGAATCAAAATGTGAATGATGAAGATCTGCGACAGTGGACCCTGGAAATTTCACAAGAAACTGGCAGCAAAAATAAGTAGTAAATAAGTAAAATTTGTATCACGCACTTACGTTCACGACGAAACACAAAAGTGTGTGGTTGTAGAAGAATTTCTCAAAAACGCCAAAGAGAGATTTTCACATTACTCCCAGTCGTCTAATACAGACCAGTGAATTTGAACGCGAAATGCGATCAAAACGGGCTTTGTCGTTTGTTGGTGGACATCATACACAGACAGTTGCTCAATCAGTTAGTGCGTTATCACACTCGTACACTATAATGCCAACAATAAGTATGGATGGATCTTTGTTGCCTAAATTATTTATAGTGCTGCAGGAACCAAAAGGATTTTTCGGCCCTGTTGTCTCCAAAAGAATGATTCGAGCTGAAAACATAATTGTTACGACTACAAAATCAGGAAAAATGGGAAGAAAGAGTTGAAACAGTGGTTTAAAGAAGCGTTCTTCCCATTTGTAAGTGAATATTTTGCTCTGCTTTTAGATTCGTGGACCACGTACAATGTCAGAACTTGTATTGAAGATATTCCTCCAGGCAAGACAATTGAATTGCTCCAGATACCTCCCGGAGCTACAGGAAATATCCAACCACTTGATAAGTTCTTCTTCCGACAGTGGAAAGCTATGTATCGCCGTTTATCAGAAAATATTGTACCTCACAAGTGTATTAGTGCCAAAGTTTCCGATAGAGACACAATTCTTCAATTGCAATCCTTCATTCATTTTCAATTTTCATCTCCTCATTTCCAAAATATGATAAAGTATTCGTGGTTTGCTACAAGGTACATAACAGAACGGCCTCCTGAATTTGTAGTGCCCGTCGAATATTACCTTGAAACTGTGAAAAACTAATGTGGAGAAGAATGTGACAATGTAGTTTTTACTCGTTGTGCTTGGTGGCGAAAACATTTATGTATTAATCATTCAGTGGAAACCAGTCATTTCTGCTTTTTATTCGTGCCGCACTAACTTGCGACGAGACACTGCTCCTGGCTTTCGCTCGCCCGCGCGCCGGCTCTGTGGCCCGCCTTTTCGGCCGGTCGGTCGGCCGCCCGCCCGCTCGACGCTAGTAGGGATGTCCAGCGGCGCCGCAACACTCCATTGGTACCTAATATTTTAGCTTCAATTTTGGAGCCTTTCAGTGGGAACTGGCAGCTAATATTTTGGATATGGGATTCAGATAGTGCATTGCGTGTGTCACAAAAATTTCGAGGGGTGATTCGACATGAAGGATCTGTTACTTCCTTGTCAGTCCTGTCCCTTTCGTCTTCGAGTGCTGTGCAGCGTGGCGTGTCTTAGCGTAGGCTTAATTTCAAGTGAAGTTCACAGGCGTAATATTGTGTGTATTTGTTTCTAACACTAGGACAACCGTTTGCAGGTAATATAACGTGAACATCAAGCTCCCTCCTTCAAGCTCCCTCCCTCCATCAAGCTCCCATCGAATTAGTTTGGACTTCCATTAAGAATCATGTTACGAAAGAAAGCACCGGTACCCATCTATGAGTTGAAGAAAATGAATGCCGAATAGTATTTTCTAAATATTGCCCAAATCAATGGAAGAAGTGTTGTGAATACGTTAAGAGAATAGAAGAAGAATATATGAAAACAGACATGTCGACGAATGCAAAAGAGGACAAAATTATCGTTTCTTTGTGGGGCAGTTCCTCTGAGGACGACAATGACGTCACACAGAGAAGGCTGCAGTGACATTGATGACTTATATTTACCCCTTGCTGGGGAGGGTGACGAATCGCGGGCGTAATCTGAACGATAGTTTCAGATAATCTGGCACAGTAGCAGCGGTGGGAGAAGCTCGCGAAACTAAGCACCTCCCAAAAAGGGAGATTTCAAACTTGTCCCCCTATAACATAGAGTGTGATGTTGCCCCACACAGAAATTGTTGAAAATTAAAAGTATGCTTTGTGGCGCCTTGCTGCAAAAACGCAACACTGGGTATATATGGGCCAAGCTTTTTTGATCTTCACGCAAACATTCAAGACACAAAAACTATAGGTACAGCTGTCAGAAGTGTGGATGTGATAATCGTATCGAAATATAAATCGGTTGCTCGCGCGTGAGAAAATATCTAACACGACGCGCCGCACTAATCAACGCCTTCTCATATTGTTTCCCTTCGCAGAATTGATAAGAAACGATGAACGGATGCAGAGCTGAATCGTGCCGGAAGGCATTGCTCGACCATAATCTCCGTGGGCTGAATGATGGCAATGATATTTAAATAAATCCAGAATTGTTAATTTTTTTCTAACAGCAGAAGTAACGGCGGGTTAATATATAAGGACACAAGGGTGTTGAGTTACGCGATAATCTCTGAATATACTGAACCAAATTCGATGAAACTTTTGCCCTAGCTTTTCTTGAAGGTCAGAAATTTCTATATGCTATGATTTGTATCCATAAACTTCAATATATTTACAAAATAATTATTTTGTAGACATTTTTAGCCTAGCATTACATCCTAGATACAAGAGTATATCACTGTTCAATATTTTAGCTGCACGCCACCAAAGGATGACGAATGATATCTACGATTGAGTTCATAAATTCACAGAATTTCGTGTATTTACGAGAAGACTGTTTATTTGTTTTACGTACTACATTCAATTGTCTAATTCTAAATGTTTATATTTAAGAATCCTAAATCATTTCAATAGTGTACCTTTCCTTTGCGGTTCTCACACGCAATCAATATTTATATATGAAGAGAATTTCACGAAGACGTGACAAATTCCACTTTGAATTTAGAAATATGAAGAATTTGTTTAAAAAGCGCATCTAAATATTTGTGTCAAACTCAATCTGCAACACTTGACTATGTTTTCGAATCTATATCGTCAAATAAATCCTAAACAAAACGTTCTAAGGCCTTAAAACTAAAGAAAACTAAAGGCCTCAAAGAAACATTTTTCACACCATAATCTACAAGATGACACATTCTCTGACATTCAATTAAACTTTCGTTTCAGTGCTTCGATACTACCAATGCCACCTAAATATTTCAGCCCTTGTTGCTGGTAGCCATTTTTGTGACAACACGCTTAGATTCCTACATCTTATATTTACACGTCTTGTATACACCGTGGTTTGTACAGTCTGACGAAGTTTATATGCATAATCATTAATTTAAGTTTTGCTCTCCAGCAACAACTAAAAGTACTGTTATAGTTGCATGATACTTATGAAGATTGTTTCTTATGCGTGTAGTGAAACCATACAATTATCGTTTTGCCGTGGTCTATAAGTGCTGTGTATCTTAGTGAATGTACAGTAAAGAGTGAACACTGTGTTTGTGTTTTGCCTGTAGCAGTATTTTCGTTATCAACAGTGATTCGATGAAAGCGGGTTCAGACACGTTTTACTCTTTGTAAAACTTTTTGTGGCTATCACGAAAAGCCAAAAGCTAACTGTCAAACAATATTGAATAATTTCTTCAAATGTTGTCTTTAAGGAAGTGTGAATTGTTCGAAGAAAACTCTCCATGATACTGAATATTTGTTTCCAACATCAATTGCATTGTTATTTTGTTTAATATTCTGTAAGTATATTAGACTTACATTTATACAGTTTTAAACAAACAAACAAACACATTTCATTAACAACTTTCCTCCTTAACGGAAAGGATAGACAAATGGATAGGGAAAGGGTAGGGTTTAACATGCGAGAGTTCTCGCACGGTTACGATAGTTTAAGAATTATTTTGACAGTCTTTTTCACTCCATTTACAAAAGTAACTAGGATATTGATTTTAATTGGTTCTAGGACTGAATGTATTAATTGTACAAGAGATTTGAAATTATTGAAGAAAAAAATAATTTTGCTGATGTAAGTGTTTGATGTTGTCATAAAAAAAGTATGTAGATTTCATCAAGAACCCTAAAACACATACTTCAAATCAAAGTACTTTACTTATATTTAAACGTCAATAGACTGAATCAATGAATGAAGTCTGGGAGTGGGTACCCCAAAAAGAAAAAAATATAAATATTTTTCCTGGGAAAGTGAGTAAGAGCGGATCCAGATGGGAGCAAGGCAGAGAAGGACGGTGCAGGGTGGAGCGGTATTACTCTATAATATACAGAAGTATATCCCCCGCAGGGCCGAATTAAATGAAATTTCTCTTCCTGTCTAATAAATTATAATAAATACCCGGGCAACGTCGAGTACTTCAGCTAGTATAAAAATAAGGTAAAGATCAAGTGTATGGAAAAAATATGATGCTACTAGCTTTTTTATATCGCGCTGAACAAATCAAAAAATTTCGAGGACCAGGTCGTCCTTTTCTCAATCGATTTCACGTGGAATTGTCCAATTGCAAAGTTATTGCATCTTTATTGAAATTTTCGTACGTACACTTAAGTTCCCATTCTTTCATTCAAACATGTTCATAAATGTACTGTGACATCTCACATGGACATGTAAAACTTAAGATTCAAAATATTTTATTACACAAAATATGACATTTTTCATGGTGACAAATGACGATGCGGAGGCGTAAAAATATTTTATGTATTTACTACGTCGAAACTGACAAATCAGCAAAATCAGAGCAGATAGATAAAAATAAATAAACCAGAAAAAATTATGGTTACAAGAAACTTGTTAACATCGAGTTTCGAAAACAAACTCGTGATAAAACTATAATGATGTTTATTTATTTATTTATTTATTTACGTCAAAAACCATTTAAAACTGTGTGACGAGCTATAAGGAGAAGTGAAATTTCTGCACGTTTTCATAATTCTGTGATCTCTATCCTAAACCATATTCTAGCCGAATTTTGAATACAGAAAAAACAGCGGGTTTTTCAAGTTTTGTTGACAACACTTTTCGCTCCTATATAATAAAATATATTTTCATCGGTAAATTATCTATGAATTTGTGCCCTTATTATGTTCTTCATGAAAGAATAATACTTTTCACCGCGACAATAAGCAAAACAGTAATTTATTTCTAAATAAATATATTTCCCACTGAAATTCAGAAGACGTGCACAAATAATGAAGTTACATTTATGTCCAGAAGCAAAACAAGGGACCATCTCAGCATTTGCTCAAAAGATCATGGAAACTGGACGAACAACCTGGTCGAGATCAGCGCCATCAACCCAGAAGCTGTGGTACAGTACTTGTTACAGGTTCTTTAGAATTATAGTCCAAATGATAAATAATTACGTTAACTATCATTGTTAAAATTAATGTTACTTTCCTTTTGATGCTCGGTATAGTCTCGAATTGTGTAGAAACAGTTCTGCAGCAGAAAAAATTTTACTTGTGACTTAAACTTTTCTACCGAATTTAATCGTTTAATGTCATCTGACAAAGTGTTGTAGAGTAATGTAGTACATGAATTGTATGTGAATTTTTTGTAGTGAGCTGTTGATATTGCCTCCTGATGAATATGATTACTACGTCGTGTTATACTTATAGACATCGGCGTTTGCTGAAAATATATTCCCGCCCTTAGTCATTTTTGACAAAAACTATTAATTCAAAAATCAGGAGATAAGGTAATGGTAAAATTCCTAGATTAATAAAGAGAGATTTACAAAAATCACCTAGGTGGGATTTGCTTATTATTCGTACAATTCTTTTTTGTAATCTGAAAGCCTGTGAGCTATAAGATGTGTTTCCCCAGAATATTATGCCATATCTCATGCGGGAATGAACATTCCCAAATATATACAACGAGCAGTATGAAGGCTGACGTAATTAGAAAGAATTCTGAACGCGTAGGATAATGAACTTAATTTTGTGTTCAATTCATCTAAGTGGGCATTCCATTTGAGGTTTGACTGAATTGATAGACCTAAACATTTTGTTACTTTAACATCAGTCAATGGCACACCGTTCACTTTCAATGGAGTACTCAATTGTTTATTTGAAATGGAAAACTGCATTGAAACAGTTTTCTTTTCATTTACTATTAATTTGTTATTACGGAATCAATTTGAAACATCTGATATTGTACTATTTACGGTTTCTTTATTGCAAAGAATATTTGTATCATCCGCAAAGAAAACTGTTCTTCCGTTTTGAATCTCTCAGGGCGTAGAAAGAGAATGGAGTCTAAACTCGATCCTTGCGGGACTCCACGTGCAATTGGCAAAGACCGGAAACGTGTGTACATGAAGTTCCATCATTCCAGTAAGGTATTTCTACTCTCTGAGATCATTGTTTAAGGTACGAACATAGCCAATCTAGACCAATACCGCAGATTCCATATGAAGGTAATTTTGGAAGAAAAATGTTATGATCAATGACGTCAAAAGCTTTCGAAAGATCTAAAAATATTCCAATAGTTGCTTCGTTTTGATCCAATGAAGAAGCAACATCTTTAAAAAAATGGCTGTTTCCGTAGATTTTGATTTCCGGAGTCCATGTTGGCAAACTGAAAACGCGTCGTGTTTATTGAGAAAGGTTTCCATTCGCATATAAGAAATCTCTCTAATATTTTTGAAAAAACTTACAAAGGAGAAATAGGCCGATAATTTTGAATTTCATTTTTGTTGCCTTTTTTGAAGAGCGGCTTAATCTTAGCTGTTTTAAAATAATCTGGAAAAATTCCCGTGCATAAGGATGCATTAAATATGTGAGTTAACGGGTGTATAATGGCAGGCGCTTATGTCTTTAACAAAACAATCCGGAAATTCATGTATACCGGCCGAATATTTATTTCTTAGTTTACCGATTATTTTGAGAATTTCATAGGAAGAGGTTCCGGAAACGAACATTGTGTCAAAGATTTTTAGGGAAACGTCAGATGTTGAATTTTGTGGCTGAAAATCCTTAGTGAGATCGGCAACAATTCTCGAAAAGTATTGGTTAAAGAGACTAGCCACTTTGCCGGATCGTTCACATCTCTATCGTTATGTTTCAAAAACAACATTCTCTACAAGGTTTCTAGTGGATTTGGTCGTATTTTTATATATTCCACATTGATTTTGTTTTGTTATTTAAGTTCAAAATATCCTGATCGTGTTTCATGATTTTAGCCTGCCTTATGACTTTTCTTAACAATGATTTGTATTTTTTAAAGTAGAGGAGGAAATCTTGAGATACGTTATGATGCTTAGAAATGAAAGAAAGAACTCGTTTGTTTTTACATGATGTTCTAATCACTTGTGTTATCCAAGGATTGCTTTTCCGTGAAATTTTTTTTTTGAAGAGGAAAGCAAGTGTTATAATGAAATGAAAGCGTTGAAAGAAAGAATAATATTAATCGTTTGTATCAATAGTATTATAAACCGCGTCCCCTGACTCCTTCCACAAGTAATCAATGAATAATTTTATTTTACTTTTAGTAAACACTCTACTCATACGTGTATTTTTTATTGTGTCATTGTTCGCATTCTTATAATGGTATGAATTTGTGCGTCGTGGTCACTGTATCCTAAATCTTTTGTTTCAATTTCATGTCGAGTAGTGGTTTTGTTAACTATAATTTGATCGATTGCCTTCTTTGAATTTACTGTGATCCGTGTAGGTACTTTAATTGTAATATCTAAACTAAAATAATTAATTAAATTAAGAAACTATACTTTCTCTCAAGATTCGGCCAGAAAATCAATGTTAAAATCTCCGTATACAACAATGGATTGAAACGAGCGATGGATGATTTTGATTAGTGTTATTTCTAGTTTTTCTAAGAACAATATGTAATCTGCAGCTCTCTTTGTTGGAGGTTTGTAGATGCTAAGCAATATCATTTTTAGCACATGAAGATGTACAACAGAAATTTCAAAACATTTTCAAGGGAATACTCATGGAATTCCGTCAAGGAGATAGAAGTTAATTTTTGTTTTGTAAGACAAGTGAACGGGAAGGTACCTAATGTAAGCAAGGATGTAAATTATAATAAGAATGACGGAACAAGGACATTTAAAAAAATTAATGGTGTGAGAAGTCTAACAAAATTATAATTAGTTTACATAGAGAAAGCTTGAAAAACGCGAGTCAGAATAAGAAAGAAAATGCAATTTTCTTTATAAAAAATACACATGTAAATGGCGGAAGAGACGGCGATTGTTTTGGCTTTTAGTGGATGAAGGAGGACGTTGAGTAAGAGAACGCTTTTAGACTAGGTGGGATATGGACGGTGGAAATTACTCTCCATGGAAGTTGAATTTTTGACAGAGTATGATGAGAGAGATTAATGTAGGTCACGGCGCAACACTGTTGAACAGCTATGGAGTGGTATCGAGAACCGAGCTAACTGGAGTTGAAAATGGTTTCTGGTCCAACGCCCGACAGTTGTCAAGGCTCCGAAAGGAAAGTAGTTCCATTTTAATTTTTTTGTTTACATCATACAGACATTTGTGAGAAGGCCAAGTTATGTTTTGGGTAAAGAAAAGAAAACGTTGTTGCTCAACGTTATGGCCATTGGAAAATCAATGCGCGCTTGTATAAATGAGTTTTTTGAATGTTAAGTGTGAATGCGTTGTAAATATTTGATTTTTTTTGTGTTTTTTTCAATGTTTTAAAGCATACACACACACACACACACTCACACACACACATAAATATGTGAGTGTGTATTTGTATCAGCAGCGAGAGGCGGCAACTATGCCAGGTGACATTGGTTGTGAATAACATCATTGCCCCAGTATAGATGATGAAAGTGATTTTGAAAAAAAATCGTTTTTATTTATTTGGGGAAATAGGAAAAGACGCATGCTGCTTATAAATATCCCACAATAGACGATAAATATACGTATCCTGTATAGGCGGCTTCGCAAACTCACGGTCTATAATTTTTTTTCGGTCCATGATTCTACGTCACATGCTCATGGTGGTTGTAAATAATAATAATAACAGAAGGAAATTAGGGATAATTTCTGTGGCACGCCTAATGTGGAGGCGATTATAAATAAATTGAGAGAGAGAGAGCTAGGTCCCTTTGCAATACATTATCAATACTGTACTGTCCTTTTACAGTATTTGAGTAACTCCTTGAATGTGCGGATGTGCGTGTGTTCGGATGTGCGGTTCCGTCACTCAGGGCTAGAACACTTCCCTTGCATCAGTCGAGACAAATGAGTGTCATTTGACGCGTCTCGGTCTCCTGATGGAGAACTAATAATTTGTTTTCCGGTCCGGCCATAAGATTCGAAGAAATTTCCAAAACGTGTTTTTTTATTGTTTTGGCACTGCGACCTTTCTATGCTCGGAATGAAACCAACGCCACCTGAATATATCTACGTAGTAGGTGGTGTTGATTAAACCCATTACCCAATGCTTATTTTCAGTTCACGACAGCATAATTTTCTTCGGTGAGGATTGCAACTCACATTTGACAAACGAGTCAAAATTAAACGAATATCGCCCGGCAGAATTTGTTGTGAATTTTCTGAAGTATTCCAGTTGTTGTGAAGTGTGAAGTATTTTATGCGTATTTTTTATAATGAATTTGCAAATTGCCTTGGAACTTTAAATTTTAAGAACATGAAGAGAATACTAAGGAAACAAGAACTGTAAATAATACTAAATAATACATTTCTTAATCGGACAAAAATCGATTTTCAATTTAATGTGACTCACAACTTATTAACATAACCATACAAAATAATAACCTTATATATATATATATATATATATATATATATATATACAGGGTGAGTCACGTAACTTTAGCACCTCCTGTAACTTTCGAACGGTTGAAGGTATTGCAATGCAGTTTTCACGGAAGTGCATGAGGGGAAGGGGCTAATAATAATAATAATAATAATAATAATAATAATAATAATAATTATAAAAATGCCTTTATTAATGGCGAGGCTCAGGCCATAGGGCCTGCTCTTCCGCCTAACCACTCAATCTACATTAATACAGAGAAATAATATTTTAAGAGGGGGAGGGCCAGCTGTACATTTACATCTGGGAGAGCAAAACTAGGGACCACCCCGGCATACGCCTTAAGCGATTGAGTAAACCCAGAAAACCTCAATCAGGATGGCGGGCTAAAGGCCGAACATTTTAAGAACAAGAGATAAGTGAAAAGAAGAGGAAAATGCAGATGGAAATGAAGAAGAAAGGTTCGAAAGAGCAAAGAAGAAAGGAGAGACAGGCTAAAGGGGGGGACAATGTACATTTATGACTGGGAGTGCAATACAAGGGCCATCCCGGCGTACGCCTTTAGCGATGAGTAAACCCAGAAAATCCAATCAGGATGGCGCTTAGGCCCCCCGAACTTAAAAGAGCAGAATTATACCAGTAGAGAAAGAGAAGAGAAAGATTTTCGGAGGGGGGCGAGTATAAATGAAAAAATGGGGAAGTTGTGAGCAAAGGGAAGGGGAGGAAGCGAAGAAAAGGAGGAAGAAAAAGTAGGCGGAAGACGTGAAGTTATTACAGAGACGTTTCAACAAGGTACATTCGGTTTAATGAGCACTTTACATAGTAATAAAATCATTTTTAACACGAGGAGTACAATACATTATAGGCTAATAGTAACATAATTTAAAATACAATATTGACAGTATTCAGGAACAATATAAAAGTATAGTAGGATCTTAACATCAAATTGTATTTATACCACATGTTGCAGTAAAGATTATGATGATATACAAAATAGCTACGAGTATAAGTACGTTTATCTGGAATGTCGCTAGTCACTTTATGTATATTTTATTTAAACAATTCCATTAAGATCCACTGAAAATTATATGATTGTATTAAATAATTTACAGGGGTTGATACAGAATGAAAGTGAAGAGAGTCATGAGTTTATGGGTTAGAATTTTGAATTTAGAGAGTGCGGAAAGTACAGCATTTAGAGGGTGCGGTGACCGGGTGCTTGGAGGTGGAAAAGTCTGGAGATGAAGGAGATGTTAACAGCCATTCTGCATGTCATTATTCCTTACCCATGTGGTTAATCCTTTTTTGAATTTACGGAAGGTATTTGAATGTTTAGGCTTGCTGGTAGTTTATTCCAGGCTCGGATAACTGTAATGGTGAATGATCTACTGAACGAAGTAGTGTTGTGACGTGTGTACACAAAGCAGTGCTAAAATCACGAGCTCGATTTAATTTCAGAGGATTGAAGTTACTTATAAGGCGTGTTACATGTATACCGTTTAAAATTTTATAAAGAAAAGTAGAGAATGAATAACCGCCTTTTGTCTAGAGTAAGCATTTGAAGTTTGTCGAAAAAATCTGATACATGGTCGTATTTCCTTAAATCAAAAATAAACCGTACGCATGCGTTTCTGAGTTACTTGAAGTTTACGTTGTAATTTAAATGGCCATGTTGGTCAGAACGAAGTCACAATAGTCGAAATGTGGCTAATAAGAGATTTGATGAGAGTCTCACGTGTGCTAATTGGTAAAAAGTGTTCGTAGGCGTTTTCAGGAATGCATTGAGGCAAAACTTTACGGCAGGTTGAATCTACATGCGAGTTCCAGCTGAGGGTTTGTCGAATAAGCACACCTAGGTTTTTTGACTTCTGAACACCAAGGTAGAGCGGTGTCATTAATATAAATTTTAGGCAGAGCAACAGATGAGATTTTTATTCATAGTGCTTTTCGAACTGATAATCATGCACTGTGACTTATTTGGTTTAACTGTAAGCCTAGGGATGCCGCCCAGTTTGCTCAGTGTCATCAAATCTTCATTAATTTTTTGTGGCGAGTGAGAAAAGGTGAGATGGGTGACCGCTTAGGTTATATCTGAAGATCATCCGCATACATTTGATGACTGCAATATTTAAGCGCATTACCTACGTCATTTAATAGATTAAGAAGGCTAGTGGCCCTCAACAGTACCTTGAGCAACTCCGCGGTTTAGTACCAAGTCACTTGAGCTGCGCTACAGGATACACTCTTTGGGTTCTTGAAGTTAAGTAATGAGAAACCATGTACGTGTCCTGCTGTGCAAATCCCATGATTTTTAGTTTTGCGAGCAGGATGTCCTGATCTACGGAATCGAACGCTTTGCTGAAATCCAAAGTATCAAAATAGTTATCTTACTGTCATCTATTGCTTTTCTGGCGTCCTTCATAAACGTTTAGTAGCGCGGTTCCAGTTTCCTGCCGGAACGGACAACCTGATTGCTGATCATTTAAAAGTGATTTGTTTTGGAGATACTGTTCAGTTTGCTTCCGGACGACTTTTTCGAGTACTTTAGAGATGTTGGGAGTATGCTTATTGGGCGTATTCAATAGGTTTTTTGTTTGATGTTTGTTTTGGGAATAGGATGCACGAGTGCATCTTCCAAGATGAAGGTTTGTCCGCTCATTAGTGAGAAATTTTTATTTCGGTACTGATTGGTAAATCACTTATAGGCTATTTTTAGCAGTTTGGCATTGATACATCGAACCTGAAGCATTTGATTTGAGACTTTGAACGATTCTTGAGTGACATCCTCAGTTCAACGGACGAAAGAAAATTCGTCTTTGTATATTGTTTCCGAGTTTTGGAGAAACGCGAGAGATTGCTTTTTCAAATTACTGTCAAATGAGG
>JAHLJT010009682.1:0-17570 GCA_031308135.1 Acheta domesticus
ACCCAAGATAAACCTCATTTTAAACAAAACAACTACTAGCGCATTACTCATCAATATTTTGAACGATAACAAAAATTTATGAAAAACAAAACCCATGAGCATCGTGTTATTTTAATAATCCTGTTTATCTTCATTCAACCATGCAATATGAGTCCAAAACAATATTGTAAAATAATTAGAATGTCAAAAATAAGATCCTCAAAGAATACATTTTTCAAAATATATCTGATAAATGAACCGAATGCAGTTCATCCAACACATTCGCGTAGATCAAAATCGGGCCGGATGTCGGAATAGGAATCCCAACCGCCCTCTAATCACTTGGCACTTCAACACCCATCAAGGGAATGAGGAGGGAGGAACATCCTTCTGCTCCATCGTTCCTCGCTGTGAATGATGTTCCCCTCGGGTTCCAAACACAATCCATAACGAAAATAATCAGGTGGGGCGGAGTAGTGCGAGCTTGCAGTGGGTTCCTCTTCTACACGAGCGTTGAAGTCTCTATACAAGTTCTGTCAAGAATGGGAAAGAAGATGGGTTGAAATGTTTTTAATACAAATTATGCGATAAAAATAAAACATTGATGAGTGTCTCCCTTTTAAACTCGTTAACTACTGAAAGTTTGACCATTGATGTTCTTTGGATTTTTTATATCCCAAAAAAGAATATGAATTTCAGAACGTGTTGAGGTCATTCAGATATTGCAGACCATCCTTAAGACTCGTGGTACATGCTTCTCCAGGCTTGGAGCAAAACGATGCATCTCTTTTAAAAAATAAATCATTCCTATTAATTAAAGAAAGTTATTTTTAAAACCGTTTTACTGTAACAAAGCTGACCCACATATTGCAATTTTTCGTAAAGGTAAGCTGCGCTGCGTGAATGTGAAATTTGTTTCGAGTCCCTGTAAATCATTGTCGTAGATGATAGAAAGTTGTCTTCATCAACTAAGCTGAGCAGTCACCTTCAAATTTGTTCACTATCAAGTCGTTATTAACCATTGCACAATGTTCATCAGTGATTTAGACATTCGCAAGAGGAACATTGTAATATGGCAAATAAATATACATGTGTATTTTTTCCGTGGAGTTTTTACGTGCAAAGCTCCTGAAGATATTTCCTCTTCATTTATGAATTTGACTGGATCCTTTCACAATAATAATGGTATGGTGAGGGAGGTGAGGCTTATATCACAAAAACATTTAACTGCAAATGTTCTGCCTGTAGAGTGTTGGATGGATTTGAAAATTAACAACACGCCTTTTAGAGAATGTTCTTTTACATGTCTTAGTTCTACGACATAGTGCAGACAAATTTACTTCTCTATTGAAAGAATGCGAATACATACGACAGATTACAGCAGACTATCAAAGGACTGTTACAGCAGGCTATCAAAGGAATATCCCTATCAAAGGAATGTTATCATCCAAACGCATTCCGCTAAAATAATAGGACGAAGTCCACGCAAAATTAAATTCCAGCCACTGCGAGTCGACGGCGCCGAGGGGGGTGGAGCTGGAGAGAGCAGCAGAGCTTGAGAGCTGCGGCGCAGTCTTCCGCCGCCGAGGGCGGAGGCCCGTAACGAGCGACGGGGGCGGCGGCGGCGGCAGCGACTTCGATCTGAGCGGTGCGTGAAATATGCGTTCGCACGCCGCCCCCCCCCCCCGCACCGCTCACCCCGCCACGCTACGCCGCGCCGCGCCACGCCGGAGCGCTCGGAGGCGCGACGAGCAGCGCGCTAAAAGAAAAACGCGACGGGTGTTGAAGTAATGACTACGAGCACGGAATTACGAGCCGCGCTGGGCTCGGTTTCTCCTCTCCGCGCAGCTCTGCCAGGTTTTCAGCTGCTCTTCGACAAGCGGGAATCGTCGGTATGAGTAGGGATGGCAGAAAATATCGATGCTTTTAAAACATAAATAAATAAATAAATAAATGTCTTTGTTGGTAGGCTCAGGCCATTTATCCTACTCTTCCGCCTCACAATTTTCAAAAAATGTTATTACAACTTATTTTATGATAAAAAGGAGATCATTCAATGAGAAATACGTACGCAATTTAGATGAAGGGTTCCTCACTCGCAATTTAGATAAAGGATTGCTCGCAATCAATCCACAACTGTCACTGTTGTCGATTCCCCAACGGCACGAAGCCGTTTGCTATTCGGAACCTTTCTCCACTCTTACTTTTTGATTATTTTTTACGTGATAATATCGTTAAACTGTATTTTGAACCTTGACTACATAGAACATGATTAGAAAATGAAGATGACAATCAAATTTAAGGCAGAACATTCATTAAATTAGTAATGACGTCTTACGTATCACATTAGAACCAGATATTTTACTTCATTATGTTTCATCATATTTAAAACATCTTATTTTAAACATAAATGCTTTTATCTATGTTTTCATCGACATCAAAAACCGTTTGTTGACGTATCGATGTTTTGCTAAAATTTACCACAACTAGCCGTGAGAATGTTTTGCGGCGCCTTGCCTGTTGCAGTTCAGAGACAGTAGTGGATCCGAATGTGACATGTGATTATATAATTACAAGGCTTATGTCTCGTGGGAGGGCTCGTGCTGTAATGGCGGTGCATACGCCTTTCACTGCTAGGAGCCGGGTTTGACTACCGGTCAATTCATGTGGAAATTGTGGGGACAAAGCGATCTCTCGGGGTTCTTCCGTTTCCTCTGAGTGCCAATGCACCCTTGCTTCATCATCGTTCCCCTCATCACCAACTCGTTAGGTCGCGAGAATTACTCTGGCCTCCATGACCTTAGCAGTTGGAGGACCTACAAATTCCAACAAAAAATAAATTGACTTATGCTGCCTTTCATTGAACCTTCAGAAACTTAGTGGTTTTAGAAATAGGAGGGTTCAGAAATAATTTTAGGAGAGGGAGCAAGGTCACTTCGAACACTATCCTCATGCACATGTATGAGACACTTTGATTTAATTGAAGACTTGAAATAGTAACAAAGTGTGTTCGTAATGTAAATAGGTACAGTGCGATTTATATGTGATCATTGTTTACATTAAATTTAATACTTTTAAAAAGTTGGCTTAGAGAATACCATGTATACCTATTGGATCTGGCTCTGATGGAGGATTTTCGACTTTTGCTAAGTAGGTAGATCGAACGGCATCACTGTGAGCATGGTAATTCGAGAGTTCGGCTTCTCTCGATTTCGCGAGACCGCTTGTTCAGAACGCGACAGCGCGTTCTTTCACAGAACCTCGTCCTGCGGAACGAAACTTGATGAGATAACATCTCCACGCGTAGATAGCCCCATTAATTAGGAGCGTGAACAGTCTCGACATAGCTAAAAAATGAACCAAAGAAACGCTTGATCGCAAAGTGTTTTGGAATAAGTTCCTTACCGTATTGCATTTTGATCTTAGCTTGCTTGTATACAAACTATTCTGGAAATGATTGAAGAGCTTGTATCGCTTGTAATGAGGACATTTAAGAAACGGAATTTCTTCTCCACGCCTGTTTCAGAAAAAAAATTGTTGTATTGATTCATATCTTTAAGTTATTTTACACTTAGCAGATAACATAATAATGCGGAAAAATTAGATTCGACATTGCATGAGATGTAATGTGTCGATCCAGCATACAAAACACATTCTTGAGAGTCGAATTGAAAATAATACAAAAAAGTACTTTTTTTCGATAAAATTAAACGTTTTTCAATCTACCCTGAAACAGTGAAGAGATTGTAGATACAGGTTGATGGCGATTTCGCAGGAACTGAGTGTTCAGTTCTGCAAGAGTGCGTTCTTTTAGAGACCGTCGCCCTGCTGGACGGAAGTTTGCGAGATATAATCTCCATTTACAGAATGAGCTAGCCGCCTCGACAAACCTGAAATATACGTGGAAAATTGAAGAATAGCGCGATGGAATGAAAACTGAATTTTAAAAAAATTTTCAGACTATTCTGTTTTAATTATTATTTTGGGTTATTTCTGTATAATATTTAAAATCCTGCCGAGAAATTGAAAGTTGTTATTGTTGTTCCTCTTCTTCATGGCGTTTAAGAAACGAGAATTCTATTCCACATCTGTTTCAGAGATATTAATTCGTTTGATTCGTAATTAAATACATGACGCTAAAATAGAAAGACGCTTAATGGCAACATTATGAGGAAAGGTTTGTTATTACGAAATCACATCTAATATTACGATTAGAAATATTTCAGATTTTAACATTGAATTCAGAATAATGAAAATCAAACGTTTTAATACCAAATCCAACGTTTAGTTGCATTTTCCCTAAACCACGGACGAGATAGTGTCCGAGCTGGTGGTCCTTTCGCTAGAACCGCTTGCCGAAATCCGCGAGCGAGCGTCGCCAGGCCGGCCGGCCGGAACGTGCGATAGCATCTTCGCCCTCGTGTCGCACCTCCAGGTGGGAGCCAACCGCAGAGCTTCGCCTCGCCTCGCCCGGTCCCGCATCGCATCGCATCGCATCGCATGGCGTCGCCACCTGCTGTAGAGCGCTGGGGCTGGGCTGCGGGCCGGTTGGCTCCGCTCGGTGCTGGGCCGGGCCGGGCCGGGGCCCGAACGAGATGGGCTGCATCCGGTCGCGGCCGCCGTTGCTGCGTCATGTGGACGGTGTGATTCGCTGGCGTTGCCCGCTGCTGTGGTCGTCGCGGAGGTGGCGACCACTGGTCGTCGCTTTTCTGTTTTCCTTGTTAACCTGGTGGGTTCGATATTTGGTCACAAATTCGAATAAGAGGCTGCCAGCTTATCTTCACTATCGAAATTTGTTCAAAACGTTGAGTTTTCTGTTACGATCTCAGTGCTGTATTGATGTAATTCTTCTCCCCTTTTTAGCTTTTAGCTATCTCTTCCTCTCTTTCTCTGCCTCTTCTCTCCTCATTCTTTTGTCTCTTCTCTTCGCTGTATTCTCTCTCTTCTCTATATCCCACCCCTCTCCCTTTTTCCTTCCCATCTTTCTTCTTCCCCTGCCTTCTTCCTTCTTTCCTCCTCACTTACCCGACATTTCCAACCAAGTTCTCTTCTTACTCGACCTTCCTACTTCTTTCTTTTCCCATCCTTCATCATATATCCTTCCCCTTCTTGCAAACTGCTCTCTCATGATCTGCATTGACTTCTTCAAAAACTCCCCACCCCTCTTTATCCCAACGGATATTTCTCCAGCGACACTAAATGTTCGTGTCCGTTCTCCTTTTACTTTGCCGGTTGTCTCCAAAGCTTCAGTCATCTTAGTAGACTTACTGACTCTGGTTCCAGTCGTCCCTCACCCTAACCTCTCAACTTCGTAGTAGTTACCATCTCCTTCGCCGTGAGGGACCGCCTCTTCCCTTGCCGTTTCCCCCCACCACCGACGTTGACCTCACTATTTCTCTTTTATTCCGCCGCCGCCGCCGCCGCAGCGCGCCTGCGCCTTCTCTTTTCGCCTCCGCTCCCCTCTCCGTCGCCCCGCGACCACCGCGCCGCGCTCCCCGAGTTTGTTTCACCTCGCGCGGCTCCTCCCGGCCGCGCTGCCCACGCCGCTTTTTATGCCGCTCGCCCCGGCCGCTCTTCAGGGCGCTCGCGACGCGACGCCCGCCGGCGGCGGCGACGGCGACGGCGACGGCGACGACTTTGGGGGTGAGGGCGGAGGCGGTGGCAACGGCGACGACTTTGGGGGTGAGGGAGGGAAGCGGTGGCGACGGCGACGACTTTGGGGGTGAGGGCGGTGACGACGGCGACGACCTTTGAGGGTGAGCGAGAAGGCGGTGGACAGAGCACGACGATGGTGGCGACGGCGACGACTTTGGGGGTGAGGGCGGTGACGACGGCGACGACTTTGGGGGTGAGCGAGAAGGCGGTGGACAGAGCACGACGATGGTGGCGACGGCGACGACTTTGGGGGTGAGGGCGGGTGGCGACGGCGACGACTTGGAGGTGAGGGCGGAGGCGGTGGAGAGAGCACGACGGTGGTGGCGACGGCGACGACTTTGGGGGTGAGAGCGGAGACAGTGGAGAGCACAACGGAGGTGGGGACTGCAAGGGGTGGTGGAAGCAATGGAGGGTATGATGGGTGATGGCGACGCAGTGGTGACGGTGAGGATGCGGTACTCGCTGGGGCGGATCCAGCGGATCATTGGGGGGAGGGGAGTCGTATATTTATGTTAAAAACAGATTTATTATATTATATATTATTTTTTATGTATATATGGTACTATACAATATTGTTGTTTGAATAATTACGTAATTTTAACATAAATAAATATTTAACAATTCTGTCAAATGAAGGGAGGTAACAAGAGAATACACTAGGCCTTTTGGGGGGGGCATGGTCTCCAAGTAGGGATCCTTAACTGAGAGATGGGGATGATGTATTGTAGCAAAGGTGACCAAAGCCATGTTAATTGTGGTGGCAGCAAAGCGATGAGGTAGTGAATACAATATCAAAGTTGATGGTAAAAGGGGCGCTGGAGGGGGCGAAGACGGTGGTGGCGAGGGATGCAGACGTAGTGGCGCTGGCATTGTCGGAGGCTGTGACAGTGGGGGTGAGAATGTTGATGCGGAGGCGGTGGCGAGGCAGTGGCGGTGGTAGAGGTGAAGGCGATGGCGGAGACAGAAGCGGAGACGGTGGTGGTGGCAATGGCGGTGGGGTTGATGGGGGCGCGACGAGGCGGAGGCGGAGACGGAGGCGGAGGCAGAAGCGGCGGCGGCGGCAGAGGCGGGGGCAGAGACGGGACAGAGGCGGGGGCAGAGGCGGGGCAGAGGCGGGGGTAGAGGCGGGGGCAGATGCGGGGGCAGAGGTGGGGGGCAGCGGTGGGGGCGGTGGTGTTGGTTAGGCGGAGGCGGAGGCGTTTGCGGAGGTGGTGGCGGTCGAAGCGGCGGTGGCGCTGGCGTGGTCGGCGGCGGGGGGAGGGGAAGGCCCGGAAGGAGGCTCTTCTCCGGCAGCCGAGAGCCTCTCCCCGCGTGGTTCGTAGCGCCGCTGCGAGCTCAAGTGCCGAACCGGAACTGGTCAGATTACCGCGACTGAATACACTCTTCTCCGACTCCATTCGACATCACTCAAAATAAAAGAACGTTGGAGTGCGAACTGTACAGTAAAAAACGTTTCTCACCATGACTCGTCTTGACGATTACAAGCAGAATTTTCATGATCTTGCAAATAGTTGAAGGAAATGTAACACTTTTTAACTAAAAAATTTAAGAAATTAAATTACGTCTTTGCGACATATTTTATTGATTCAATTTTTCGACATTTTACAGTACATGTTGCAGCAAAATGAAGGATATGTGTATATATATATATATATATATATATATATATATATATATATATATATATATATATATATATATATTCATTTTTGTACAAAACTTCAGCATATTTTAAAGACACAGTTATTTTGTTTTACACATTAGACTGATACGAAAATCTGTATAATAAGCTGTTATGTACGTAATAGTTAAAAACATTCGCTTTGTGAAACATTTCTCAATAAGATAATTACGTTAATCAATGTTATGACGCATCATTCCGTACGTACATGAACCTACTTACATCAAAGTGCCAATGAAAAGAAGAATGAAAATAAACGGCCCACTCCATCTATGTATCCGTCGCGGATGGAACCGGAATCGAGCGCGAAATTTAGTACTTTGAAAGAAGTGGAACGGGGAAAAAAGAGGAGCGCGGGCCGCCGTGATCCCGCCGCGCGGCCCCACCTGCTGCAGCGCTCTTTGTCGGAGGCCGCGGCCGTCGTAAAGGAGCGGCGCCGCGCCACGCCGCCTCGTAATTGGGCACCGCGCGCCTCGCCCAGGGGCGTCTGCCCTTTGGCCCGCCCCCAGCCCCAAGGACGCCCTAGAAACCTACCTCGTGAGCCCTTCGGCACGACAAGGCCTCGTGATTTTGGGACTTGTCGGGTCGAATTCGACAACTGCATGGAGGAGAATTCTAGCGGCTGGCTGCTCTGATCGGTGGTTCCTGTGATCAACACTAGGCGAATGCCGGAGCAATACTCTAACACGGACCGCGTGCACTCTTTCCGCCTCATCCTTGTGCGTTGTGTTGGCCATTTCATTCGGGGAGGAACCCGTCATCTATATCACATGCAGCACACTAACGGGTGTGATAACTACAGCAGTTGAGGCTCCGAAAACAGAAAAACAACACAGGTACACACACACACACAATAGTTGTCAGACCCAAAGTCTTGACACATGTTGCTCTATGTATATCGACACGCTGAATCCGGATCTGAAGCCGATATTGCGCCATCGTTCTCCATTTTTATAAATCACAAAAAATCATCCTGAAATTTACTATCTACAATATCACGTTTTTCGCGATAAAAAAAACTGGAGTGTGGTGGCACAATTATGGCATCAGCTTCGCATTCAGTGGGTAGGCATACATAGATAAACACGTGTCAAGTCTTTGGGTCTGACAACAACCCCCCGAAACAAAAAAATAATTCACGACTGTTTTTTTGCAATTTAAAAAAATTGTAAGGTGGTGGCGTAATTCTGGCTTCTGATTCGGATTCAGCCAATCGAAATATATAGAGAAACATGTGTCGAGTATTTGGGTCTGACAACTTTTTGTGTGCCTGAGTAATCGATCAATAAGATCTGATGTCTGAAATGTGGTATTTCGTAAACTGTACCCGAGTGAACGAAAGAAGGAGGCTTATGATTTTCACTCCGAATTTCAAGATCATTTCCTCATTCTCATAATTTCTAAAACCATTCGGACGGATTTTTATGATCGTAGGCAAAAGGATTCTATTTTGTAGTAATATAGTTTCTAGTAAAGTTACTTAAAAATGTAATTTATAGAAATCGCTACCATGCTGTCAAATTAATACAGCTCTTTTCACCCTAGAGCAATTGCCCGGTGGCGGTTCCTTGAAGCCCATCGAATATCCTAGGAAATTCAGAGCCTTAAGTACGATGGCCAGGAACTTTTGTTACCTTGTCCTCCTTCGTTTCGTATAGGCGCAGAATTTTGAATTTCATTATGTTTATTCGAGTGTACGAGGGAAGGACTTACTTTCCTCGTAATACTCTTTTATACGGACAACGCAAGAAAACAAACGAAAAACACAGTGGCCGACGTCCATTTAGGAGTTAACAGTCCGCCGACCATTAAGAACAGTCGAAAGAAATGACTTGCAGCTAGGAATGCCATAAGGATAACAATGAAATTCAGGACATTCGAATTATATTACAGAGGAAATTAATAATTTTTATGCAACTAAATAGGATATCAAGTAAATCGTATAACAAGGAAACAGTGTGTCAAGTAAACTACTAAATAGTAGATGAAGATAAATTACATTCCTGACTTTCAAGAATAACAGTGTGACCACTTTATCAAGGACGAATTTCCATGACTTATCCAGGTCATTTCCTTACTTTTCCATGACAAAGTTTGTGAAGTATTTCAGGATATTTAAATAAAATGTTAAATAGAGAATTTTTTTTATTCTGAACAAAGTAAATTTACAATCTATTTTACATTAAAATAATTAGTAAATATGTTGACATTGGTAATTAAGGACAGTGACACTTAATGACAATGACAGTTTGTGGGTGAAAGTTTCCCAGTGGCACATTTCACCGTCTTCTTGCGTCTAGAACAGAAAAGTCAATTTAGTGTTCGAGAGTCAAAGTTGTGGAATACATTGCTTGTACATATGAAGTCTAATTTGAAAATCTATAATGGAGTTGTAAGGGTGTAATTCTGGATAATCGGTAAGTTTCTTCACTATTATCTAAAAGGTTGATGGCTAGAAAATTTGGATGCGTTTCCAGACGTTGAAGATAGCTTGAGCTGCTTGTTTGGATTCTTTCGAAGACTGTCGGTACTTTGAAGTCTCTGTGAAGCGTTATGTTTGAGATATACCACGGTGCTGCAGCAATCATCCTAAGAGTTTTTGATTGAAATCTCTGTAGAATGGAGAGATTTGATCTGCTTGCCGTGCCCCAGATTTGGATGCCATAGGTCCAAATAGGAATTATTATTGTTTTATAAATCAATAATTTATTGTCTAAGGACAGCTTCGAGTAGTATCCTAGTAGCCAGTACAGTCTTTTCATTTGTAGTTGAAGTTGCTTCTTCTTGGCTTGTATGTGGGATTTCCAGGTAAGCCTTTTGTCCAGATGTATACCTAAATACTTCACACTTTCAACTTGCAAAATTGGTTTATTATAATGTTTACGATGGGACATTTTTGTCTTCTTAAAGTGAATGTAATGTGAGCTGACTTGCTTTCGTTAATTTTTATTTTCCACTTGTCTGCCCATTTTTCGATCAACAATAGATGCTCTTGCAATTTTCTTGATGCTTCAATTGGGTCGTCATCCTTGGCTAATATGGCAGTATCATCTGCAAATGTAGCTATTGTGGTTTCTTCACTTTCCGGTATATCTGACGTGTACAGCTGGTACAAGACTGGGCCGAGCACACTACCTTGTGGTACTCCGGATTGGATTGGAAAGAGATCGGATAATTCATTTTGATACTTAATTTGAAATGTTCGGTGGGAGAGGTAAGATCTTAAGATATTGAGGTATGGATACGTTAGGGAGCGCTTGATTTTATAGAGAAGGCCATCGTGCCAAACTTTATCGAAAGCTTGAGTGATATCTAGAAACGCTGCTGAGCAATATTCTTTTTCTTGGAATGTTTTCTCTATGAAGTTGGTAATTCTATTAACTTGTTCAATAGTGGAATGTTGTTGCCTGAAGCCAAATTGGTGATCTGGGATTTGGCCATTTGCTGCCAAGCAAGGTCGTAATCTGCTTAGGAGAAGTTTCTCGAACACTTTGGACAGAATAGGAAGCATACTTATGGGACGATACGATGAGGGTTCATGGGGAGGTTTACCTGGTTTTAAAAAGACTTGGATTTGAGCTACTTTCCATTGCGCTGGATAATGTCCGGTGCGTAGGATACTGTTGAAGAGACCAGTGATAAAAGCTATTCCTTTGCGAGGCAGTTCTTTTAGTAGTGGCCCGGTGATGAGGTCATAACCGGGAGCCTTCTTGCTAGGCAGTTCCTTTTTTAAAATTTTTAATACCTCTTTATAAGTAAAATATTTTATTGGCAATGCCATTTGTGTAGGCGATTCTAAATATTCTTGTATTTCCTCAGGCTGATTTGAAGTTTTTGGTGGATGGTTTTGAAAAACTTCAGTAAAGTGTTTCGCAAATACTTCTATTTTTTCTTTGGTACTTCTAGCCCATTCGTTGTTTTCCTTACGAATTGGAGGTGAAGCTTTACTAGGTCGTTTGGATTTCCTTACTGCTTTAAATAAGAATATTCGGAGGCTTGAGAAGCTGAGAGATTGGCAACGTAATTTTGAAACCTACAGTCGTTGAATATTTAAGTAGATTTGATAATTGCCTGGTTGCTCTATTGTAGTTGGTTCTGTCGGTTGGGTATCTTGTCCTGTGCCATATTTTTCTAAGTTTTCTTTTTTCCTGAATTTTTTCCAGAATGTAGAATGGATAATTATCACAGGTTTTATTGTACTCTTTTCGTGGAGTGGCGTGCCACGCTGCTTTTTGTATGCTTTCAGTTATAAGTTCAGTAGCTTCATCTATGTCGTCTTGTGATCGTAACGGCATTCGAATGCTTGTAAAGGTGGATATCCTGTTACGGTACATATTCCAATCTGTGTGTTTATTCACTAGTACTATTGGTGCAGGACTTAAAATAATTTTATTGCTAACTGTTATTATGATGGGCGAGTGATCTGATGACAGTTCATGGGAAGCTTCAGTAGACATGCAACCTGGTGATATTCCTTTAGTTACAAAGATGTCAATTAGATCTGGAATTTTGTTTATGTCAGTTGGCCAGTAAGTTGGTTCTCCTGTTGAGACGGTTAGTAATTGCAACGATGTTACCGCTTTTTGTAGTTCGCGACCTCTCGCTGTAATAAGTCTCGATCCCCACTGTACGTGTTTCGCATTTATATCTCCTCCGCATACAAAACGAGTGCCAAGGCTATTGAAAAATATTTCAAATCGTTCTTTATCAATATTGAATCGCGGGGGACAATATATAGAACTTACTCTTAGTGGTCCTTGACAGTCTTCAATTGTTATTGTAGTTGCTTGAATGTCTTCACATTGAAATGCACATTCTTCATGGTGTTTGATATTGCGTTTAATTAATATTGCTGTACCACCGTGCGCTTTACCATCCGGATGTTTTGTATCATACAGTGTATAATTTTGCAATATAAAATAGTTCTTCTCTGTGAAGTGGGTTTCCGAGATCAAGAGTATATCAATTTATTGTTTGAGAGAAATATTTCGACTTCTTGGCGATGTTGCGCCAGACCGTTGGCATTCCAGGCTGCTATTCGAAAGAAGTTATACAGTGGATAATTTAGTTACTAATGTCGATACTAAGTTTAGAAGTGCATTTATTTGTTGACTTTGTTGCATTAGAACATTTTCAAATCGTTCAAAGGAATGTTGGATGATGCTAAGAATGGAGTGGCTGTCATCATGATGTGGTTGAAATTGTTCTCCATGCTTTGGTTGTACAATATCTGCATACGTTCTTCTATTTATTTGGGAGCTTCTCTCGTGATTTTGATAATTACTTGTTGAATTGTTATAGTTTTGCTGCTGTATTCCCATTTCATTTTGGAATATTCTTCTCTCTTTATTTGAGTTGTTGCGGCCTTTCCTTTTTAGAATTTCTTGGTAAACTCGACAACCTTTATAGTTGGCCGGGTGGTTACCTTCACACAGCGCACATGTCGGCAGTATTTCTCTCGTTTTTTCACATTTATCAGGTGCATGTTCTTTGCCGCATTTAACACATCTGAATGGATAGGCACAGTAAGTTCTGCTATGTTCATACCTTTGGCAGTTGTTACATTGTACTATGTCTCGCTTCATTCGTGGTGGTTCAAATGCGACAACACAATTCAAAAGTCTGTCAATTTTAAAGATTTCTTTATTATTCTCGTTTGGTTCAAGATCTACGAAAAACAAAGGCAGTGGTGACTTTGTTAACCTATGGCGGACATTCATTATGTTTCTCACTTTATGTCCCTTTTCGAGCAACGCATCATTAATATCTTTTACATCAACAGTATGATGTATGTGACGCAAAACTACTCTATACGCTCGTTCTTGTTTTAATTGGTATGTATAATATACACGTTTTCTCCACTAGATAGATGTTTTACTATGTTCTGTATGCATCCGGGGTTTTTGGTAATATTTTAATTTTATCATTTGTCATTGATTTTATTTCGAAGTCTTCTGTTTTTACAACTTCTTGCATAAATTTTATCATGGCTGGTACATTGTTTACGTTGGGGACAAAGATAGGCGGAACTACAATTTCTTGGAATTTTCCTCATTGTTTTCTGGTGGATCTTCTGAATCAAGTTCACTGAATTTATTTGCAGTAGGAATTGTAACGACATAAGTACAATTACTATCGCTAGACGCTGTCTTTTGCCTTACCCTTCTAACTTCAGGGTCGAGGTCTTCTGTATTCGACCTCTTCGATCGAGCTGGTTTGTATTCTTGCCATGGCGGTTGTGTTAAATCCACTGGATTTGATGAGTCTCCATCCATGTTGTGGTCGCTACCATTTGATAATTCTGATGATTTCATGTTGTTGGTTTTGTAGTCGTCCACGTAATATACGCAGCACTCTTGCTACATGTTGCCGTGACTTCACACGAAAACACTTTTATAATTAATTGTTCTTTTAGATATTGTTTACGTATTAAATTTTAATAATTACTAGTTCAAGCATTATTTCAGCTTTAAGTCTACGCAGGTATACACAATCACTACGGCACTCCTTATCACAAGCACGATAAGGTGAGCAGAGCTGCGGACACGTCCGTACAGCGCCGCTGCCAAGCGAGAACTGAGTGAAAAATAGAGAATGACTTTGGTAGATATTAAAACGTTTATTGACTGAGCCCTTTTCTCCTTTGCATACCAGATTCTCTTCCACAAATACAGAGAGAGAGAGACAGATGCAGTTCGATTCAAAACACACAGAACCTTCCTATATCTATTTTTCAGCTTTCAAATTGTACCGTAAAAGACAAAAAAATACAATAATTATATGACAGTTCCAATTTTTTGTAGTACTATTTGGAATTGCAGCAGAGTATAAAAATCCAGGGCATTTGGCAGAACAAAGAAAAATATGGCGCGACACACAGCGAGACACATGTCGAAATTCTGAACATATCCTTCAGTATCAGGACGTATGTAGATAGATAGATAGATAGATAGATAGATAGATTTATTAGTTCGCAAACATGACAACATGACAAACATGACAACAATTAGAATTAGAACAATAACAACCATTAACAATTATAATTACCATTAGAATTAGAGGATGATATCCTAGTTCTAATTAATTTCTAGTTATCTCTAAATTGACTACTAGTTTCACTAACACTTCACTTCACTACACTACACTTCACTTCACTGTATAACGCTAATATACAATAATAATAAAAATAACAAAACTATATACAATAATAATAATAAATTAAGAATTACACGAAAGCTAAAAGCAGTGTTAATAATGGTGATGTTTATATCAGTAATAATAATAATAATAATAATAATAATAATAATAATAATAATATTAAAGGTAATTGTCTCAGTATTGATAGTGATCTAAATAGAATTTAGTATATTTTTAAATTTGCCTACATTAGAAGGAAGAGCCTTCAGTGCTTTTGCAGGTAGTTTGTTCCAATCTACTATAGTGCGATTCACAAAGGAGAACTTACCTACATCAGTTCTTTGCTTTCTACATAGAATTTTCCACGGATGGTCTCCTCTGCTTTTATAATCTGGTTTATGCAATCTCTTACCGATATCTGCCCATGCTGTGTCTCCTCTGTAAGTCTTGTACATTACGCATAAACGCGCCCGTTCTCTTAGATAAGGACTCCCATTTTTCTCGTTCATCAACAATGCGCCCATAATTACCGACTTACCGACCCGATTTTGAATTTTATCTAACGGCTCAATTTGCCCTTTCCTGTACGGGTCCCAGCATGCTGATCCGTATTCTAAAATAGGACGAGCAAGTGTAGTATATGCTAGGGATCGGGCATTTGGACTACTATTTTTTAGGATTAGCATTACAAAATGAAGTGCTCTCAAGGACTTTTTACCGTATTGTTAATATGATCCGACCAATCCAAGTCGATTCTCAGGACCAAACCCAAATACTTGCAGCTTTTTACACGTGGTATAACGTTGGTTCCTAATTCATAATTGGAGTGTACATTTGAACGACACTTGGTAAAACAAATGAATTTACTCTTTTCCGGATTTAATTCCATCTTATTTTTGCACGCCCAGTTCCATAAACAGTTTAGATCGTTCTGTAAAACATTTTCATCCGAAGACGAGCCAATACTCCTATATATTATACAATCATCGGCGAAAAGTCTAGCTTTCGATTTTATTCCGATTTTATTCCAGTAGCAATGTCATGCATGCATGTTGCAATGTATGTAGCTAAGCACGGAGGATGAGTAAACCTATCCAATGAAATGTATTTCTTATTTTTTAATTTTTCCTTAAAAGAAAGGAATATTACGTGTTATATTATTATTATTATTATTATTACTATTATTATATTAGGAATATTAAGTATTGAATGACACATGGACGATATCACGAATAACGTAAGTGATTAAGTATTATGAATTCTCATTGTTAGCTTGTTAATTGTCAATTCTTATTGTTTGTTGTTAAAAATAACATTTGCGGTACGTATCCTTAAATATTTCGATCATTCGAAATATTTCAATTTTATGGGTTCATAATGTACCTAAGCAATTAAAAGAAAAAACAATAAAATGACCCTGACAACTCAAGCTATTTTGAAAGAAAATATGATTTGTCATTTTATGTGATAATGGCAACATAGATGCATTTACAACTTTGTCCACAAACTTCAAATTTTCCAGAGCTCATTATTTCGCATTCAATGGTATTTCAGTCAATACGCGCTCTTCTAATATAACACAATGAATTGTATATGTTCTGCACAAGAAATACATTTTCTAGTAACAAAATTGTTCAAATAGGCAATTTTAAAAAAATGGAATTTTTAATTTCATAGTTGAATTTGTATTATCCCCTTATCTAAAAATGTTTTATTACTTGTATTTATTAAATCATAACAATTGTCTTAAATATATTTTGCAGGGCAGCACGTGTGAACTCGTTTAAGCGAACCAACAAGCTTGCAGAGCTGGCGTGTATTTTGATTAACTCGTTAGTTGCGGCTGAATAGCTCAGACTAATCTCCTTCAAGTGACGGGTCATTGAATTGCAGATCATAGTGTCAGAATTCCACAGCGTCATATCTTGAAATATATGTTGTAAGATTGCGGTGTGTTATGTATCGTAGACATAGGACTCGCATGTTTCATCATTCGAAGTGCCGTTTTCTGGTTTTCTCCTCGCTCCCTAAATGATGTGACACTCTTTCAGAACATTTATTAACACTCCCGATAAGGACATAAGAGCAATTTCTTAACAATTTATTGATGCGAACTTGTCATTTTTTATGAAATTCTGGGAGGTTCCCCCGATTTAGTATTCAGCTTTCCAGTTTATGCTGTGTCATGAGTGAAGGTGCAATTTAGTTGTGTTTCATGCAACAGGCGTGTTCATGACTTTGATTTAATTCTCTCATAATTAAAAGATGATCACAGATCAGATGTAAGGGCAAACAGATAATACATATTTGTCCCACTGCCCATAAAAGTAGTTATAAATAAAGGCATTACTCTTTGTGTTAAAAATTAACGACATGTTTTGTGCGTAATATGTACTGTATCGCTTCGAATATTTATAAGGAAATACTTGAAAAAAGAATATCTGAAAATCAAAGCTGGTAAAATAAATTTTTACATAATTTAAATAAGTAAGATTTTCCCCCTGATTTTATAAATCTAAAATGTACCGCCTTATAATTAGAACATTCAGTGGCTTTCTAAATCTAGAAATATTTCCCTAAGGTATCAACGTGTGGGATGCTTAAAACGATTGCTGGATAACTTGCTAACTGCTCTCGAAAAGCATTGCCCTGTAACTTTCCGCTGCGACGTAGAAGCTTCTTTCTTAGAGGCCAGTTGAGTTCACTCAGTGCACTTCCTGGAGAACCGGCCCGGAGATCTGGATCCTGCACTCTTAGCCTCTCTCCTCCTCTAGAGCCGTCTCCACATACTACTTCTGCGCCTCCGATCTCATGTTCATCTCCATTGCCTCCAACATCACCACTCTCTTCCTCACCTTTTTCTCAGCCTTCATCTCTCCTCCACCTCCTCCATCTCCACTTTCTACTTCTACTTCTCTTCCTTGTTCTCCCCTTCTTCCATATTTTTCCCTTGCTCCATTTTACATCCTCTTTCTCTTTTACCTTCCTCCTCTTTTTTCTCGTCTCAAGTCCTCCTTCTTTCCAAGTCCCCCTCCTTCCCTGTCTACTGCTTTACCTCTCCCTCTTCTCCACTTCTTTCTCATCTTGCTGCTGCGCCTGCCTTTCCTAACCCTTTCCT
>JAHLJT010009683.1:0-36556 GCA_031308135.1 Acheta domesticus
CTGCCACACTAAATCGCGTGTCACAGGGGTAGAGAATTTAAAACAAGCTTGCAGACGCATTGATTTCATTAAGAACATCTCGCGTCTCTCTGCCAATTGCATTAAATTAACAGGAATTCCGTTTTGTGAAGATTTTTTCCCCTTGCAGGACATGAAAAACAGTTCCGTTTCCGCGTTGGAGAGGTACCGTTTTATGCTGTGTAAAATGCCATTTAACTTCATGGGCCGAAGAAATTTTCCAGTTAACGCAGGTTTCCGGCTTGTACTGGTTCCGGTTTAGACAGATTTTACTGTACATAGATTCGTGGTTACAAACACAAGTTTAAATCATTTTAGGTTCTACTAATCACATAAATTACCTCTGGTAACAAATCTCCATTGCTTGTCTCGACTGAAGTCATTTGGGTTTGCTTGTTATTGAACTTTTCGAACCGAAAAGCTTGTTTTGTGCCTTCATATTTCTTTTTTCGCATTTCTTTGCACAAATAAAATAAAATAAAATAAAATCTGTGGTTTCTGGGCACTTGGTTGAGCGGTGGGCGCTTGCGTGAGCGCTGAGCTCCGACTCGCGCCGTAATCAAAGCATTCGTGTCTCAGAGGGCACGACGATGATCCCCACTTCCGACATAGATATCTTTCCGTGCCAGATGTTCTGCTGGGAAGGGCGCGGTGTAAGCCCATCTCTGCCAGGCGCGAGGTGCGTCTTCATTCTTGTCTGAGTTGGCGAAGTACTTCACCAGTACCTCTAACACGTGTAGGAACCGAGCTAAATCGTGTGAAGATGCTGAAGTTTCTTACTCACTAATAATTCATTAATAGTCTAATCTCTCATGCTATATTGTTTTTTGGTTTTGGCTAATTTTAGATGCAGGCGCAGTGAAATATATTCTTGTTTCCCCTCCAATGAAAAGTTTTTAATACCATTTTCTCAGGGGCGTAGCGTCCATGGATGTGGGTGATGTGTTACATACCCGGACAATATCAGCTATTTGATTTTAAAATGATTGTAAATTGTCAATTTGTTATTTTCTTTTTCTACTACAAAATATTTCATTATATTTCAAACATTGCGCCATTGAGAACTCGATTCTTCACAAGGATGAACGAATCATTCTGAAATGCCGCCTAGCCTGCGCTGTGAATCAGATGCACCGTGACCCGCTACATCCAGGGTGCCTACCGTGGTGCCTACGAAAAAGCGAAACTTTACGAAACTTCATTGTTCTCTTCGGTGTTTGTAAGAGAACAAGGTTAATTAATGAACATTGTCGCTTTATTTAAGTTTTATTACCTTATTTTAATGCATTTAGCAACTATATATTTGTAGCCAATTTAGGTTAGGGATTGTGCTGGTTGAATGCACAAGGGTATGTGACTGTGCAATACACATCTGTACCCTGGAATGGCGAGCACCACGCGATCCAAAGTGCCTACATAATTATGTAGTTGTATTTTTGTGCACAAATTATAGCAAGTGAGAAACAGTTAAAAATATTTGTAAAAAATATGATAGGATATAATTTTATTTAAACAGCCAACACGGGCTATGTTGAGCAATACAACGGTGGTATAAGGGAAAATAGGGAAATTCTGTCACACTTCATTCGAGTTGTATGCTTTTTTGGAAGACAAGGGCTTGTATTTTCTAGCCATAACGAAAATAGGGGATCATCAAATAGAGAAAATTTCATTATAAGTGAAATAAAGAAATATGATAAAACTGACAAGGATGATATGAAAATTCCAGTGTTTCGTGCAATTTCACCAGAAATTCAGATTCATTGGATTTCAAGTGTGAGTACGGTTATGTCCCATGAAATTAAAAATGAAATTTCTAGAGCCTCGTTTGTCTCCGCCATACTGGATGAAACCCTTGATGTAAGCAGCAAAAAGGACAACTGTCATCTGTTTTTCATTACGTGTCTGTAAATTGATTGATTTTCTCTTTCCTATTATATTTTTATTATAGATCATTGTTTTCCATTTTATAAATTATGCCAATTCTATTGGGTTTGAAATGATATGAATTGGACAACTCTGAAAATCATTAGGTTTGATATGTCGTGATGACATGGATGGGAGGGAGTATGTGGCGGGAGAAAGACGAACTCTTGGTTGACTATTAACAGCGGTTTATTGTAAGCCCTGGTTTCAAGTACAATGCTACATCCTAACAGAGGCTACGCAGTCCAGCACTCAGTCGGTCGTTGCCATGAGGATGGGGGATAGGTGGTAGGCAGCGGCAGCGGCAGCGGCGGCGGCGGCAATGGCGGTAACAAAGGCAGATAGGCTGGCGGTGGGTCGCTTGGCTCAGCCTGGCGTCGATTCCCGACTTGGTCAACCCGAAGGCAACCGTGGAGTCGGGACGCCGGCGATCAGTACCATGCTCACGAAGAGCGGTAAACAAGCGACATCTCGGCGGCCGTACGCCGCCTTTATATACTGCCGGGTCAGTCCATCCCCGCGGCAGCGGGGGTGGCATTGCCCTCGTTCGGGTCACTCACAGGGGGCGGGGGACGGGCGGTCAGCCCGCACATCTGGAAGCCATGCCGGCTCGACCCGGGCGAAGTGAAAGCGGAAACGTCCCAGGCGGAGTCGCTTCACCACATCACCCCGCCCGTAAACAGCCGCGGGGGGGGGGGGAATTTCGGAGACCCGACTGAGTACTGTACTATTCAAATTACATGCAATACATAAGAACAAAATACATGTGGTGTAAGCTCTTAAATACAAAGATAACAAAACATGATCAAAACGGTTCCACAAAAAGACATAAAACACACAATAATGGAAAGGCAAGAAAAAAAACATTTGACAAGAAGACATAGTTCATAGATATATACAAAAAACACTTAAGGAAGGGGAAAATACGTAGCATGAAATAGACACATATAGAGGCATACCGCTTGATTGAATAAAGAAACTAATCTACACATGACATAAAACAATATTTTTTGGCTTTTTTGCAGATTTTGCATCAGTTCATGAGTCTATTAGTCTTTTTTTGCTTTACCTACTATTTTATTCACATTTTGCGCCACTATCTTCTTGTACTTATAATTCACTGTCACTTTTCATACATAATCACTGTTGCACTTAAGTTTTCAGCACTAAAATATTTTCTTGTTCGTTCGCAACACAAAACTAATAACCATATACGGCTTTAACACATGCACAAGGAGGCCTTTACTTTCCCTTAGCGCCAGGTCCTCGATTATTGCCTTGGTAAAGCCGTATGGATTAGGCGAAGGTTCTGTTAACCTGCGGGTGGTTCTGTTCATTGCGTTGTCGTTTGGGACTTCAGCGGAGTTTGGCGGTCGGTCAGCCATCATCCGCCAGTCGTACACGCGCGCCTCCGGCTGGGGACGCAGACAGTGCGCGTACTCCGTGCAAATGGCGTATGAAGGCAGGTCCATCTCGCACGCGGCGGCCATCTCATCTGCAGGCGCGTTCGTGTTGCCCGACACAAGTGACGGCGTGCCCCACAGACAGGGCCTGCGCTCGAACCCAAGAGTGCCCGGCACCAGCAACGGAAAGTTCATCTCGCATATTGCGGCCAGCATCTCGCCCGCCAGTACGTTCGCGTCGCCCGTCACCAATGGCAGCAAGTCACGTAGGCAGCATTTGCGCTCGAACCTAGAAGTGTCCACGGCGCCGTCAGGGCCCCACCGCGGGGCCTTCTCGCGCCTTCCACACACCAGCAAGTGGGCAGGATCCAATTCGGTGCCCACCGGTCGCAGATTCTGCGGAGGCGAGTAGGCCAGGAGGCTCGTGATGAACGTTGGCCTCACAGTATGCTGGGCCAGCCACTCGGTCATGCCTCGCTGCTCCTCCGCCGCAACGCCGGCCTCCGGCTTCAGCAGCGACGACAATCGCGCCAATTCGCCACTTTGGAAAGTAGTAGGAAGGTTTGGGTACCAACTAGGATCTGAGACACTGGACTGAGATGCCGCTGCATAAGGCACAATTGAAGCAAATCCTTCTTTTGAGTCAGAAGTTACACTATGCAAAATACTGGATTCGTCAACACGTTCTAATATATCAATTTCTTTCTCTTTGAATCCCGGAATTTTGGAATTGGTAAGCAGCGCAACGCGAGGATCAGTTTTTGTATAATTGGTCTTAACTGTTCTACAAGGGGCAACTACGGGGGAATCGTCAACTGCATTAGACACCTCTACTAAATTTATAAAAATATTGGAAACCTCCTCATTAGGCGTACAGGCACATTTACCCTCTGTCCCGCCCACATTCATTCTTCTAACCTGAAACACATGAGCTTCCCCTTCGGGCGTACAAGCGCGTGTCTCCGCTGTCCCGCCCGCGTTCAACTTACTAGCTCGAAAAACGTGAGTTTCCCCTTCGGGCGTACAAGCGCGTTTCTCCGCTGTCCCACCCGCGTTCGTCTTACTAGCTCGAAAAACGTGAGTTTCCCCTTCGGGCGTACAAGCGCGTATCTCCGCTGTCCCGCCCGCGTTCAACTTACTAGCTCGAAAAACGTGAGTTTCCCCTTCGGGCGTACAAGCGCGTTTCTCCGCTGTCCCGCCTGCATTCTTCTTATTAGCGCGAAAAACGTGAGTTTCCTCTTCGGGCGTACAAGCGCGTTTCTCCGCTGTCCCACCCGCGTTCGTCTTACTAGCTCGAAAAACGTGAGTTTCCCCTTCGGGCGTACAAGCGCGTGTCTCCGCTGTCCCGCCCGCGTTCAACTTACTAGCTCGAAAAACGTGAGTTTCCCCTTCGGGCGTACAAGCGCGTTTCTCCGCTGTCCCGCCCGCGTTCTTCTTACTAGCGCGAAAAACGTGAGTTTCCTCTTCGGGCGTACAAGCGCGTTTCTCCGCTGTCCCGCCCGCGTTCGTCTTACTAGCTCGAAAAACGTGAGTTTCCCCTTCGGGCGTACAAGCGCGTTTCTCCGCTGTCCCGCCCGCGGTCGTCTTACTAGTTCGAAAAACGTGAGTTTCCCCTTCGGGCATACAAGCGCGTTTCTCCGCTGTCCCGCCCGCGTTCAACTTACTAGCGCGAAAAACGTGAGTTTCCCCTTCGGGCGTACAAGCGCGTGTCTCCGCTGTCCCGCCCGCGTTCAACTTACTAGCTCGAAAAACGTGAGTTTCCCCTTCGGGCGTACAAGCGCGTTTCTCCGCTGTCCCGCCCGCGTTCGTCTTACTAGTTCGAAAAACGTGAGTTTCCCCTTCGGGCGTACAAGCGCGTGTCTCCGCTGTCCCGCCCGCGTTCAACTTACTAGCTCGAAAAACGTGAGTTTCCCCTTCGGGCGTACAAGCGCGTGTCTCCGCTGTCCCGCCCGCGTTCAACTTGCTAGCTCGAAAAACGTGAGTTTCCCCTTCGGGCGTACAAGCGCGTTTCTCCGCTGTCCCGCCCGCGTTCGTCTTACTAGTTCGAAAAACGTGAGTTTCCCCTTCGGGCGTACAAGCGCGTGTCTCTGCTGTCCCGCCCGCGTTCAACTTACTAGCTCGAAAAACGTGAGTTTCCTCTTCGGGCGTACAAGCACGTGTCTCCGCTGTCCCGCCCGCACACATCTCACTCGCGTTCATCTCGCCTATTTCGCTCTCTGTCAACGCCCCTAGCAGATCCAAATAACCCGTGTCCCGATGTCCTGCATCTATGTCTACTACCTTTGCCACATATTGATGTTCGCTCGGCTCGTCTACAAAAGAAATCAAATCGCCACACGGCGGTTTCCTAATTTCATTTGGTTCCGTCCGAGGAGCGAGAGTCGTCACGTGCCCCTCGCAAACCTGCATTGTCTTGTTTCGTAACGAAATACTACTTCCATACTTCACCATGAAATCTAAGCCAAATATCCCTGCGTAATTGGTGGTTTCCTAATTCCACTACGAGCGTGTCATGCTCGTATGCTACTTGGTCGATCACAAATGGCACAATGCACTGACCTAGTATCTGAAGATTGTGCCCAGAAGCGCTTTTAATTGCCGAACGGTAATTTGAAATGGGAAGTTGACCGAAAGGAAAAATTTTAGAATCGCATAAAGTAACCGCAGCTCCTGTGTCGACCAGAAATTGGTGCTGACGTCCTAAAATACCTACACTAATTGTCATGCCGTCTGCCGGGGTAACGGCTAATACTTCTTCCCCGACCTCGTGGTCGGGATTTATCAGTTTCCCGAATTCACGTCCCGTTTTTGACAGTCTACCGTACAGTGGCCAGACTCTTTACATTTACTACATATTATCGACGGGCATTTCCTTATGTTGTGATCTGTCTGCCCGCAGTTAAAACACTTTCGTTTCTTCTCCGGACAATCTCGCGAAAAATGGCCTGGTTTTACGCAATGATAACACACTCTCGCCGCGAGTGGCTGTCGAGGAGGTGGCGGTGGTTGCTGTGCGAATCCCGGGCTCCGACCTCGGGGTGGATGCTGAATGGAAAAGAACTCTGAACCTGCACCGAACGGCAATGCCGATGAGTAATCTCGGTTGCCCTCTCTTATATTACCATAAGAGGGAAAGGCGGAACACTGCACCGGCACAGACGGTTGTGGCGGTATTGCCTGTTGCGAATACCCGTACGGCGAGTTGGGCGCATAGAAAAAATTTTGTACCGCCGACTGCGGCATTGTTGCCCACTGTGCGTACCCTTGTAGGGGGTCGCCGCCAAGAGAGTTCAGCGAGTTGACTGTTCGTGTCGCAGACGCATAATTCCTAGCAATCGCTTCTTCTTGTTTTGCAAACGCTACTGCTTCTAGCATTGTTTTTGGATTACGCACCGAAACGAACCGACCTATTTCCTCTCTCAGACCTGCTAGAAACTGCGCTAATAATCTTTCCTCGAACATCATCTTGGTTACAGCTGCTTCGGGATTACTGTAGCAGCTTCGTAGCTGTCGTTCTAGTGTCGCGAGCCTGCTGGCGAACTCACTTATCGATTCCAAGTGCTTTTGGTTACAGTCGTTAAACATTTTCTCTAACGTTGGCCGTGATAATTTCGGGGAAAATCTATCTTTCATATACTTGCAAAAATCCGAGTAGGACGACACTACGTACGCATTGTTCTCCGCAAATTCCGATGCAACACCAGCTAGACGTAAGCGGGCTACGCCTAGTGTTTGGGCCTCACTCCAGTTGCTAAAATTGCTAACTATTCGAAGACGCTCTAAAAAGGTTTCAATGCGGGTACCGTCCTCACCAGTGAACATTGGAACAAGACAGATTTGACCGGCTGATACGTTAGCTTGTACCGAAAGATTTTGTGATGTGGGAGTTCTGTCGCCTTCAATTGTAAATACGGGAGATACAAAATCCATGAGATTCGTGCCAAGCCCAGTTTCCCAGGGCAAGGGGAACTGCTGATTGCCTCGTTGCGACATGCTGCTGTTTAATCAATCCTGCGCGAAAAATTTTGAATACAAAATGAAGAAAAAAATTTTGGATGGCCGTTACTTTACCCTAGTTCGCTTTCTCTCGCATTGCTGCTGATGGCCTACTCATGGTGGGGTTCGAACCCGTGCTCCCTTTCGGGGCCCGGATTACCATCCCACGCTCCCTCCCTTTCGGTTCGAGCTCACAACCCCGCACCTGACGCCAATATGTCGTGATGACATATATGTCGTCAGGACCCCACACCTGACGCCAATATGTCGTGATGACATATATGTCGTCAGGACCCCACACCTGACGCCAATATGTCGTGATGACATGGATGGGAGGGAGTATGTGGCGGGAGAAAGACGAACTCTTGGTTGACTATTAACAGCGGTTTATTGTAAGCCCTGGTTTCAAGTACAATGCTACATCCTAACAGAGGCTACGCAGTCCAGCACTCAGTCGGTCGTTGCCATGAGGATGGGGGATAGGTGGTAGGCAGCGGCAGCGGCAGCGGCGGCGGCGGCAATGGCGGTAACAAAGGCAGATAGGCTGGCGGTGGGTCGCTTGGCTCAGCCTGGCGTCGATTCCCGACTTGGTCAACCCGAAGGCAACCGTGGAGTCGGGACGCCGGCGATCAGTACCATGCTCACGAAGAGCGGTAAACAAGCGACATCTCGGCGGCCGTACGCCGCCTTTATATACTGCCGGGTCAGTCCATCCCCGCGGCAGCGGGGGTGGCATTGCCCTCGTTCGGGTCACTCACAGGGGGCGGGGGACGGGCGGTCAGCCCGCACATCTGGAAGCCATGCCGGCTCGACCCGGGCGAAGTGAAAGCGGAAACGTCCCAGGCGGAGTCGCTTCACCACAGATAGTGCTCTTTTTATTAAAGTATGAGGATACATTTATATATTGCTAGGTCGTGAACATAAGTCATCTTTTTCTAACTTTCAACCAGTAAACTACATGAAATACGTGAGCCATTATTACTTTTACTGGATCAGTTTTTATTTTAAATATACAAATTATTTGTGTGCTCTAATTGATCAAAGTGACAGAAATGGTATTGGTGAATGAGAAATATTTAAATTATAATTAAAGTTTTAAATTATTTTCTCATTTCTCAAGTTACATACCCTAAGCCAAAATTCAGGCTACGCCACTGCATTTTCTGTGCCTATTCAAATCATTTTAGTGCCTTTTAGGAACCTAAAACGTACGTTTTTAGTGCCTTAACGTCTGAAAATAAATAATGCAAATCATCATTCACATATCATAGCGTTTCTATCAACAAATAATTTCAATTATTTTGAATATTGAATAAATAAATATATTTTGTCTATCTATCTATCCAGCTTATCTTATGTATTAATCGATAAATATAAAAGTAATGGAGTGTTGGCGTTTAAGAAGAAAGCAAAGTGCATCGACTGTTGCTTTAATTCCTTTCATAAACCCTTTCATTTTAACGATTGGCTGTAATTTAGCTATATTTCAGGTATGGTGTTCAGATCCATTATTTATTGAAAAATCCACATTATTATATTGCTAATTAACAACAGCTTATCAATCACCGCAAATGGTTTCCATCAAGTCTACTTTGACTTACAATTTGTGCCGTTTCATGTATTCAATGTTATTTGAGCGGAAACACTTTCGTTACAATAGAGAAAGATGAACGGAAAGAGAAACAAAGAGAAAATGGGGGGGAGGGAGCGAAAGAAATGTCTAACAGGATGGTATGACTAGTTTCCTAATCTTATAAAATATTTTGGATATACAAGGAAAAGAGCGTGCACGGAATGATATATACGTATCCCCGAAGTGATATACGTATTCTAAGGAAAGTTATGTAATGCTGCGCGAAAAAATGGCGAATTTTTGGCGGAAAAAAAATTCATTGTCGGGCCGTGATAACGAAAAAGTGGATAAAACCAGTTGCTAAATTAAGAAACAAAATACCCTAACGTGTGGGGTAGCCAGAAACCCTGTTTTGTGGGTCCTTGATACCAAAAAAAACCAATTTTCCGTGAAACACAACCGTTTTTTGTGAAAAGTAGCTCAAAATTCCGCATTTTCAGAAACTCTCAAACGTCATTTTCTCATATATGGCTGCAATTTTTTTCCTTGAAACTTTTGTAACGGATAGTTGTGATTACACTCTTTAATATGATGTAAAGTTTATTTTGAGTTTTTTTGTTTTTTTCAAAAATTATATAAATGTAATATTTTTGAAAGATCTCTCAATCTTTAATATGCACATTACCAGCAATTTGTAAACATTATTATATTTGTGAGTGTAAATGCTTCAAATAACATCAAATAAAGTATTTTGAAAACTCAAAAGTTTTTTGTGAAAATGAGCTTCAAATTTCGCATTTTTAGTAGCGCTAAAACGCAATTTTCTTTAAAACGGCACATAATTTTTAAAAGAAAATTGCCATTTATGACTAGGTTTTTGTATTCTTTAATATTCTAAAATTAATATTTCCGTTCTACCAAAAGGAAACCGAAAAATTAAGAAAATGACAAAAAAAATGAACTTATTTTTTTTATTTAATAGGTAATTATAACAAATTTATACAAAATTTCAGTTCTTTTAGCTATGTGGCTAGGCTGAAGGCCTTTAAGCCATTACAATACCTACATCCTACCGCATTCTAACCTTTCGAATTCTGGCATTCACCCCTAATGGTCTCTTCATCGCATCAAAGCCGCGGAAAGGAGACCATAAGGTACGGCTGAGGAAAAAACCCCTGAAGGGGGAAAAACCTGCCGTCAGAAGACGAGTACATGCTAAACTACTAGATTTTTTTTTCTAAACTATTTATTTATTTCCTGGCGTGGGCATCTTCTCCATCCAGTCTTTGGCCTCCACGCTTCTGAAATCAAACACCGCCACAGAAGATCGCCCGCACCACCGCCTCTTCGAACAATTTTCTACTAATTAACTTAAATGTCGCCTACTGACGAATTTAATTATTACTAACTTACTACTTATTATTCATGATTAGCATTACTGATTACCTTTCTAGTTAACTTAATTATCTCTTGCTTATTGAATTAATTATTTCATCTCCGGTCTAGGCTCCGCTCGTACTACTAACCAGTGCTGTTTTCCCATTCCCTGATTACCGTTTCCCTGACAGTTCGAACCTTTCCTAAAAATGTTCCTAATTCTTTCATGAAGTGAGATCTATTATCAGCTAAAATGAACTTTTGGCGGTGATAGATTGCAGCTGGCAAGAAAGAGTATGTGGCCATTCCAAAGAGCTAGCAAAGACTTAAGGAAATAGAAAACTAATACGGGAAAGTCTGTGCCATTCTGTAGCACCACTAGTTTCTGTCTGTTTTTACAATCTCTCTCTCCCTTTCTCTAATTCTTTTCATACTGTTGGTAATATCGTTTTAAATTTTTTCTAAAGTTTTTAACAAGGTGCATTCTGTTCACTTGTGTATATTAATTTTTGTAATTCTTCTGTTTTGTACCTTTCCATTGTTATATATTATAGTTATTTACTTGTCACCTGATGATGGAAACCAGCTGTTTCCGAAACTTTGTGTGGAATTTGTATTTTATTTAATATATAAACTGTTATTTGAAACATTTTCCGTCTTTTAAATCATAGACCAACTAATTGATATATATATATATATATATATATATATATATATTAAAAATATAGACTGAAACGGAAAATATTAATTAAATCATCAGAATCATCAAACAATATAAAGAGAAACAAATAGTAGCTATAAGAAACTGTATAGTAGCTTTAAGAAAATATTCGAGCAAAACAAAATATTACCTACAAGAAACACTAGTAGCACTGGGGATCATCACATGCATTTAACTTACGTGTATATATATATGTATATATATTATATATATATATAAAATAAACAATACAATATATCAAGTACATGATACTCTCATTAATGAATGATTCTTGTGCTTGTAGCTCTATGGATGTATTTCTTGCTGACAGCTGCTTGGTTCTGGCTCACTGCCCTTTGTCTAAACATGGCGATGGGCTTTAGGTAAGAAATTTGTTTCCTTCGTCATATCTAATATTTTTCTACGGTATGTGCCTTAACTACTTTCACATTATCGTACACTATCTGATATTTGGTGGATAATAAGTTATGTGATGCTGAAGAAATCGATGTGCAAATTTGTATGTTTTGGTCGTGCACGGTAGCGAAAAAAGTGTTGTGGTATTTCAAAACGTCTGTCTTCATTTTATTATGCATGAAAACGCCAGCGCCTAAATCGTGAACAGCATTTTCTTCCAAATTAATATTTTTTTAACGATCCGGTCCGACTCAAGACCCTGCAAATTTTAAACCAATCTTTTAATTCTTTGGGTTATTATAAATTAAGTTTTTGTAATGTTTTCAACACGTCCTAAAAATGACTCCATACATTTCTTCACCTTTTTCTTGAATGGAGCAAAATACGATTACAGTAGGACAGGCCCGATTTTCACCAAAAATATTTAATTTCCCAAAATTGCCAAATAATTGTTGTACATCTCACCGATATTCTCGATTCACAAAATTAAGTTGGACACAACCCTGATCGCACTTCACAAAACCACACAATTGAAACGGCGGAAAGGCCGTTCCGACCCAACTTACTTGTGGTTACTGACCGATGACATCATCAGCACGGACAGAACGGTACATCGGAACGTCGAAAGATATGTCCACTGTATTTTTTGTAGAACGACGGAAGGTGCAGATTGTCCTATCTCATCAGTGACGTCTTGGTGAACGCTCTCTTGCGGGAAAAAAACGTAACCAACTTTTAAAAATTTCCCTCCCTACCGTTCGTCCGTGTCGTACCGACCGTTGCGCGTTACACTGGAAAATAAAATAAAAGAATAAATCCTGTTTTTATATAAAAATTTTCATTAATTGGAGCTCTTTTGTATAAAAAGCCATTTCAGCGTTTCTCAAAGTGAGCAATTTTGAGTTATTTTTCGTCGAAAATCTTTTAATTTTCCGAAAAGCTTGAAAAGGAATAATTTGAAGTACTGTACTCACAATGCAATAAAGCACCCATATATAGTAAATATTATCGATGTGAATATTATTAAGAAAGATGTAAGCTTAGTTCTTGAAAGATATGTAATAAGAATGGGGTTTATAAAATTTGAAAGATTACATAAAACAGCGTTTGTGTCATGTCCTTCAGCATATTTAGCTCTACTTCTAAATTTTCAAAGGAAACCTTTCGAAGCTGTTTTAGGGAAAACTTTGAAACTTTCATCGAGACATCATATAAAGTAACCCCAATAATTAAAAGATTCATTTTAAATTCGAAAAGCCGCGATATTCCCTAAATTAATCGAGGAAAATTGATTTTTGTTAAAATCCTTTAAAACGTTTACGTGCCAATGGTCTACACATGTAGATGGACAAGCAAATGAAGAGACGCTAAAATACTTTTCCATTATCGGGTACCTGGAAAACCTGTATTTCCGTGAAAATATCGATATCGATTTTCTTCATCATCACATACGTTGGTTTATACTATGTATGTAGTACCACTGGAGAAAAAAATACGTTATGTTAATAATATTAATATAATATTACTTCACCCGCAAAAATGTCTCCAAACTGAAAGAATTTTTGCCCACCTAGAATTCAAACTCAGGTTCTTAGGTTCAGTAAGTAATTAATGCAACTACTGTACTAATCTTCTGGGCACAACAAGCTTTAAAGAGATTTGAACATTTTCGAAACTTCAGAGGATTGAATTAAAATCGGACGAGTTCGAGTAAAGGTACTAAGAAAAAATGTGTAGATTTGAGAAAATATTTCTTTGTGTAAACAATTTTGTGTTTCACGTAATTTTTAAAAGTTGTCATTATTTCACATATAATTACATGAAAATTCCTCATGTTATGGCATTCTATATAGATCTAATTTTGGAAAAGATTTCATAAATAAACTAGCGGTGCTTCAACAGCACATACTTTCCCGCGTAATTGGAAACAGCTACTAAGTACTGAAATATTGCACTTTATGCGCTACTATCACCTTAGGTATTATTTGAAAATGTCTATTCAACCAAGAAGCGAACAACTCACTGTTTCCATCGCAGTGTTGTCAGAACTATGTGAATTCTACAACTGCACAAAAATAGAATACAAAAGTTTTGTAAACCTGTGTTGGAAAAAGAAGCCTGATACCCTGGACAATATAGGATAAGCATTCCATAGGTCCATGACTGGAGAAGAGTATTCTAAAACCATGCAACAAATACTCTACTCATGGCAATGCATTTGGCACAGCATTTGGTGCGAAAACTAAATATTTTCATACAAATATCAACATAAATTAGACAATTAAAGCACCTTTTCATACAGCTCTATCAGGTCACAACAATGATAAGTAATTCACGGATATTCGCGTGCGCAAAGTGAATTACATTGTTGCAGACCCTGCATTGTCGCTATTCTGAGAACTGTTAATTCTTTTTACTTATTTCAAAATAAACAATTTCTAAAATATTATTGTGTAAATGTATAACGAAAGGTCGAATGTAAGAAACGAACAAATAAATACAATAGTATACAAAATTGCAACTTTTAATTTACGACGCATCCAGCTGTCCGAAGCGCAGTAAATTTACAGCGGGTTATTTTGTCACAAAATTATAGAAAAACTACTCGTATTTTGAAAAAATTAAGCATGACCTTATTTAAAGATGTAGTTTTGATAAATACATTTAATTGAGAAAAAATTGTATTTTTACTTTCCCGTATATTATACGTACGTATAGTATAGGGAATGGTATGTAATGCTGCGCGAAAAAACGGGGGATTTTTGGCAGGAAAATTCTTATTACAGGGCCCTAGTAACGAAACAGTGGATAAAACCAGTTTGCTAAATTAAGAAAAAAATCTCCTAATACGTGGTGCAGCCAGAATTCCTATTTTGTGGGTCTTTGATACCGAAAAACAATTGAAGACAAAACGTCTGTCCGTCAGTCTGTCTGTGAACAACTCTAGCGACTAAACCGTTCAGCCGATTTTCTCCAAAATTGATACTCCCCAATATATATGAATGATCTCGCGATCCCTTGAATTTGAAACCGAGATTTTAATTTTGGAGGGTACTTTATATGAAGCCCCTGGGACATTTTCAAAAAGATGGCACCAACAATTTTGATTAAATTTTGTTGTTGGATAGTTTGAGGGTCATTTAAGAGAATGCGTAGGTCTCATATTGGTTGAAAACTCTGATTTTTCGAAAATTGAGAAAATTCAAAATTTTTTCGGCATCTTTCTACAACTACAATAATGAAGATACATTTTTTTCTTAATGAAATGTGTTCATAAAAAATATGATGTGAAGAAGGGGCGGTGTGGCAGGAAGAAATCAGTATTAAACGAGAGAGGGATTGAAGCAGCGGAACAAAGTTTCTTAAGATCCCCAAAGAAGTCCATACAGCAAGCTTCGAGTGAGTCAGGTGTAAGCAAGTAAAGTATCCACCGCATTTTACCAAGAAAAGTGGAAATCCTACATTCCCAAGTTGCTTCACGCGTTAAATGAGGACAATCTGGAAAATTCGTGTCCAATTTTGTGAATGGATGTGTGATAATGAACAGTTAGCTGATTTGATTGTTTGGTCGGATGAGGCGATTTTTGAGTTGAATGGAAACTGTCAACTGTGTGTTCTGGGCGAAAGAAAATCTCAATTTTACGGAAGAACGCGCTGTTAATCTTCCTGAATTATCAATGTGGTGTGGTATGTCTGTCAGAGGACTTGTAGGGTCATTCTTTCTTGAAGGAACAGTGTCAGGTGCTGTTTATCCTAACATGTTGCGGGAAGCAATTGTGCCAGCTGTTCATCAACTTTACCTGGGTAAAGATTGTTTTCTTCAACAAGACGGCGCACCGGAACATTACTACCAAAACGTGAGGCAATTCCTCAATGAAACATTTGTTGAGAGGTGGATAGGCCGACGGAGAAGTGGCGAGTATCCATCCAGATCCACCGATCTAACGCCGTTAGACTTTTTTCTGTGGGGAACTCTGAAGAACACTGTTTACACCACAAAACGTACGCTGAATGATATGAGAGAGGCTGTCGTGACTGCTTGTGAATCCATTCCTATGGAAACCGTATCACGTGTCTGTCGATCTGTTTCACAAGGTTGTAGACGATGTAGTTCTGCAATGGAAGACATTTCGAACATCTTAAATGAACATCACTGTGACTAAAAAACATTTTTTTAAATTTTTGTTGGAGTTATTGAAGATCAAACAATGTGAACGCCTTTCCGGGACATCCTGTATAACAACAAAATTTAATAAAAAAAACATGAATACAATTTTTGAAAATTTTGAAAATGTGCCAGAGGCTTCATCTAAAGTATCCTTCAAAATTGAAATATTGGTATGCAATTCAAAGAGCTGTGACATTATTCAGAAAAATTGGGGAATATCAGTTTTGGAGAAAATTCGCTGAACAGTTTAGCTGTTACCGTTGTTTACTCACGGACGGACAGACAGGACAGACGGACAGACGGAAGGACGTTTTCCCGTTATTGGATTTTTTCGGTGTCAAAGCTTGGCTTCTTGCTACATTACGTGTCAGAGGATTTTCCCTTTAAATTTAGCAACTGGATGTGCCCATTTTTTCGTTATCAGGGCCCTGTGATAAGACAATTTCTGCCAAAAAATCGCCGGTTTTTCGCGCAGCTTTACATAACTTTCTCTCTACTCAGTAGCAAGATACTAAAAACGTACAAATAAATGAGGTAGAGATCATTCTGATACAGCATTTGTTTTCGAAACATTCCTGGTTAGTTGATTAAGAGTTTTGTGTTGATTGAAGAGTGAGTAGGATATAAATTCCAAAATCATGTGTAACATTAGCTTCTGTTCACAATGAGAAGATAAAATATGTAGTTGAAGCATTACAAGTTTAATTTTATTTGTACTTTCCAATTAACTTTTTATAAAAATCTTTGAATTTTCGAAAATTTCAAGAATTAATAATCCTTTCGCTTTTTCTTACAATTAAAATATTGATGAGAGAGATCTTTTCCTTAACAAATTTTTTTCTTCAAAATTAGATCTTTAATATCATATGCTATTTTACTAATATATGAGATGCTTTCTTGTAATTCGTCATGAAAAAATAAGTTTTATGCTCAATCTTCTCAAAAGCTACTCCAATTGTCTATTTTTTTTCAGATAGAGCTAATTCCTTTCATAAAAATAGCATCAGTCCTATTTATTGAACTCTGAATTTTCAAAAATTGCAAAAGTGAAAATAATTGTAAGGTCTTTCTTCAACGACAATATTACAGATTAATACGTTTTTAATGAACCTTATCTTTAAATTTAGATCTTTAAATAATGCCATAGAATTTGTTCACTTTAATATCAAGCGTCACCTGTTCCACTTTCTTTTAAAAGCAGGAAGAATTTGTTGTTCAGCCTGAGTCAAGTGATGCGCCAGATGTTTAGCAAGTTTGTAGCTTGATAAACCTAAATACGTGAGTTGGGGTTCCAGCGTGGGTGAAATATTGCGGGTTGGAAACTCTTTCAGCGGTTCAAGTAATGTTATAATAATACGTTTCTGTTTTATATGATGCGAGAATGTGCGTGTTGTGGTAGCATCACTAGTTCTTCTTTAGTTTGCAGATCAGACGCTCGAATAAAAGAAGCAGAAAGATATTCCTCGCAATTTCAGTCTTTGCATGGGGGCTGCCTGCATTCCTAACGATTTTATGTTCCTTTTTAATCGCTCATGACGGAACAACGTATGAATTGGACACATCCGTACCTTGGTACTCCCCATCGCTAGTGGAAACAAGAGTATGTTTTAACGAACATATTACTATCAAGATTTTACGCAGAGGTAAATACAAACACGAGGAACAGACGAAAGTACAACGCAAGGCAAATCAATAAATTAGGTATCTCATTTACGCTAGTAAGTAGTGAAATGTTTTCAAAGAATGAAATATTTTGCAAAAGTAGATACATTTACAGAACATAATCATTTACTTTTTCCACTTTTCCGTAGAACGCTCTTTTTAATTTCTTTAAAAAAATATTTATTCACCTGTTCAGCATTACTGCCTTTCAGGGGTATTAATAAATATATTTGATTCACGTTTAGACTTGACTATTCTTAACTATTGTTGCCATGTGGCTACTTCTACATAGTCATAATTGAAGATACTTAATCGCTAGTTGTTTTTTCATTTTTTTATTTAACCAAATTTATAGAACTTTTTAAAATGATTTAGATTTATTTGATTACAGGGGATTTAAAACATATTTTGGATAACGTGATCTGATTCCTTTGGGGCTACGTGTCAAAGAATACAAAAAAAAACTTTAACAATTTCACAAAACTCTTGCAGTGATGCGAAACACAAAGTTAAAGGCACACACTGACCAAGCGATGCTACCTGACTAACACAGCAAGCAAAAACCAAATGAATGTAACATTGAAAGGTTACGAGGCACACATGGCTGGGTTGTCGAACCACACCACTGTCACAGCACCACCGCCGCTCCTACAAATCACACCGCTGTCTAGTAGAGGGTCTCAAATGCAGAAAGCGTGAAAAATGCCCTTCACCGCCGTGGATGCTTCATGCTCCCGGTCCACCATAGCTCCTTCCGCTTGGCCCACACTCCACCAGCTGTGTCGCCCGCTGTCCGTGCGTGTTCTAGCGCTGCCCCGGGTACCGACCCCGGGCAGGGCGCAGAGGGGCGGGCAGCCGGCTAGCTGGCGGCGGGGGGCGGACGTAGGCGGGGGGAGAGATACTGGCGCGACGGCGCGATGGTGTTGGTGGCGGCGGTGACGGTGGTGATGTAGTGACGTCACCGGTGTCGGCGGCGAGGGTAGCTGATTGCAACCTGGCAGGGCGGCGGAAGAACTGTCACATGCATCAAGGCGCGGGGAAACAATGATTTAATTAATGTCTTCATTCCATTTCATTGATTGATGGATTGATTGATTGATGATCGATTGATTTTTTTTTTTAAGTGGGACGCGCGAATTTTGGAATTGGCGCCCCCATGACACCCTGGTCTAGCATGGAACTCCCATAATTTAGCGGGAAGTACCCCAAAGAGTGCCCAGGTGGGCGGAAGTCGCAGGAACTTGTCCGCGCCGAGCAAAATGTGCTAACACTACGGTACTTTTTTTCCTGATGAGAAAGGGAGTAGGGGGTATTTTAAGAGATTCAAAGAATGTTTGAGAAATTATTGTAATTAAATCTTTGATCCATTCTCGTTTTAATCCTTTATGAAGCTGGTTATTGCTGATATATCATAGGGCTTTGGTTATTCTGCGTAAGCATTTGTTTTAGATTATTTGCATGGTTCATAGCAGCATTAGGTAAGGCGTAGGTTAGTGATGGCCTTAAGATTGATTTGCGTAGTAATGTTCTGCATTCTATACTTAAGGAAGATTTTGAACTCTGTAGCGGATACAGTTTCGACATTTTAATATATATTTTAGCTGTAATTGCTTTTATACGGTCTTTCCACGTTAATTTAGTATAAAAGGCGATTCCTAGGTATTTAACTGGTACATTTCTGGGTAACCATTAATAGAGGCATTTTGAATTTGTAATGGAGGTGGAAAGTGATTTTTTTTACTTTCCCGTATACGTACGTATACACGGAGTGATATACGTAGTATAGGGAAAGTTATGTAATGCTGCGCGAAAAAATGGCCAATTTTCGGCGGAAAAAAAATTAATTGCCGGGCCGTGAAAACGAATAAGTGGATAAAACCAGTTGCTAAATTAAGAAAAAAAATCCCCTAACACGTGGTGTAGCCAGAAACCCTGTTTTCTAGGTCCTTGATACCGAAAACCCAATTGAAAGGAAAACGTCCGTCTGTCCGTCCGTCCATCTGTGAACACTGCTAGCGCCTAAACCATACGCACGATTTCTTCCAAAATGGATATTCCCCGATCGATCTGATTCTAGTCGAAGGTTTGAGATTTTGAAAAAGATCCTTCAAAATTTGGCGGTACTTTATATGAAGCCCCCCGGGGATTTTCAAAATTTTCTCAAAAACGGCTCCAAATTTTTTCTTTAAATTTCTAGTATGAATAGAGGAAAATACACTTTTTAACATGGCATAGGTCCGATTTTCACGTACAGCTCTGAATTTTCGAAAATTGTGAAAGTTTGAATATTTTCGGCGTCTTTCTCCAACTACAAAATTGAAGATAAATTTTATTTGAAGAAAAAATCTCTGTTCTGCATATTGAGTTCTTTAATAAAGGTCATGTAAATGTTTTTCAAAATTTGGAAGTTTACGGGCAATATTGCGTGCAATATGTGCAATTTTAAAAAATTACAAAAACAAGATTTTCTCAAAAACGGCTCCAAATTTTTTCTTTAAACTTTTGGTAGGGATAGTGGTAAATGTACTCTATCAATGACATAAAAGGCATTTTGGTCTATCGGTTGGTTTTTTCAAAAATTACAAAAATGTAAATTTTTTTACTTGTCTCTCACGTCGTTAATATTTACATTATCTGCGATTTTTTCACATTCTTATATTTACGAGTATATATGCTTTAAATAATGTCAAGTAAAGTTTTTCGAAAACACTACCGTTTTCTGTGAAAAGTAGCTCAAATTTCGGCATTTTCAGAAATGCTCAAACGCCATTTTCTCGTATATGGTTGCAATTTTTTTCTTGAAACCTTTGTAACGGATAGTGCTAATTACACTCTTTAGTATAGCGTAAAGTTTATTTTGAGTTTTTTTTGTTTGAATCATCTCTCTTATCTTTAATATGCACATTACCAGCAATTTGTAAACATTATTATATTTGTGAGTATAAGTGCTTTAAATAACTTTAAATAAAGTATTTTGAAAACTCAAAACTTTTCTGTGAAAATGAGTTTCAAATTTCGCATTTTTAGTAGCGCTAAAGCGCCATTTTCTCTTAAACGGCACATAATTTTTAAAAGAAAATTGCCGTTTATGACTAGGTTTTTGTGTTCTTTAATATTCTACAATTAAAGTTTCCGTTCTACCAATAGGAAACCGAAAAATTAAGAAAATGCCAAAAAAAAATATACTTTTGGCGGTGATAGATGGTAGCTGGCAAGAAAGAGTATGTGGCAGTTCCGAATAGCTAGCGAAAACCCAAGGAAATAGAAAACTAATACGGGAAAGTCTGTGCCATTCTGTAGCACCACTAGTTCTTAGTGCATATTTTGGCCTTCATTTGCAATGATACGTATTTTCCACTTCTCTGTCCATTGTATGTACACTCATCGTCACGAAAAAAGCTGCATCCAGAAGGACAAGGCGGATTACAATCATTGTTAGCAGGCAGGTAGAGGGTACCACGCACACGAAATGAATACACTTTCACGTTTGTAGGACTAATATTTACTGCGCTACACGGCCATAGACTGTACCCTCGTCGCCACATAGAATGGGCAACGGCATATTCTGAAGTCCCAATCCTTCTGCACATTCTGGCAGCACTGTACGGAGGATAACGCCATCTGGTTCTTTCATAGTTAACTATTACAACATAACATTCTCTACCAACTGCCATCGCCTGAAAGCTGATAGGGCAGATTTCCCCCAGGTTTCACCCAATCATCATCTCTAGTATGAACGTTCCCTATGGATAGGTGTGTTCATCCTAAGGCTTGAGAGTATTGGCGCAGAAGGCACAGGGGGGCGGGGTAGTCGCGTTGCGTCCGAGTGGAAGCCATTCGATCGCATACAAGAAATATATCAATAAAGTTAATATCATACATTACAACATAAAATATTCAGCACATGAAATAGAACTAGTGGATTTGAAAAAGTTTATGCATTGCTTTTTTCTCATAATCCAGATTTACTTGCGAAAATTCAAATGGGTTATATCATCCCCTCTTTTAATGCAAAACAATTGAAGTATGAGAACGAATATTACGAAACCGAGACGAAAAAATGAAGTGGACGGAGGCGGCTCCAGGATCGATAAAATGTTCATGCTCAGGCGAAGTAATAATGTTCAAATATCAGTGTTTACGAAATTTAACATTTTAGCAACAATTAAACTTGATATTTAGTAATAATTTTGCATCGCTTGTCAAAATTGTTATTTTGCAATATTCACGTCAGAAACAATTAGAGGATCGTCCTGGGTCGTATAGCACACATTTCGAAATTGTTTATAACATTGTTAATTGTTGCAAAATTGTTAATTCGCAGTTTTAAGTTCTGGGACATCAGGGGACCCTTCTAACTTCAGAATTTCAAAAATTGGAAATTGTTAATAAATTTGCAAAATTTGCAAAAAAAATTATTCTTTTCTAAACTGCCTTCAATCAAGATGCAAAATTCCGCAATCCAGTCGGCGCTATCGCCTTTCGTTTTTGAGATATGTAATTGTTTATAAGAAATTCGTATGTCATAACTCCCATTTTGTGGGGGGATTCAATCTTTTCGCAGTTCCCTCACAAATCTACCCTTCAAGCCGTTTTGCAAACGTAACGTGCATTTAGCGGCACTCATTTTCCACCCGAACGTGACAGCATAATGCTATTTGAAACTACCTTCAGAATGCTTTTATTTGCTTATCGAGTCCAAATCACGGGAACTTGAGTTCTCACAAATGTTCTCTAAATACGTAAATGCCAAGAAGGTCATCTCATGAAAACGCACAAATTCTCTGAGCATATGAATGAATCAGCCATTTCAACGACGAACCCACTTCCTTATAATAGTAATAACATCCCCAATTTTTTAATATATTGTGTTCTTTAAATGCGTCCCGTGTCTCTGAAAAGCAAACATTATCATTATCATTTAAAAAAATTATAACCATTCTTACACGCAACACTCACAGTGCTGGATGCTCGGATTGACATGAAATTTCACCAGCTGATAGAACACCATGCAAAACCTATATACGCAAATTTTGAAGTGCTATGGAATATTATAAATAGTGTTTTATAGACATTTTGTATCAGGACCTTTCGTGATCTTCGCGCTTCCCGCAGCGGGCGTGCCGTTGCTTCGGCAGCGATAGGAACGTTACGCGGCGTCTATCAGCTGATATCAGATTTCCAAGCGCGTTCGTTTAAGAATTCGTATTTATCTTTTCTTTCTTCTTCTTTCGTTTGGGTCATCAAGGGACCACGCACCAATTTCGTTGCTTCTTCCTTTGTCCTTCTTTCTTCTTCCTCCAGTACCCTTTGATCTGCTCGCTGAGTATCATCTTTTCTTTATTGTATCTGTTTATTATTTATTTTTAATTGTTTACTGATTTGTTGTGCATTTATTTATTTACGTATTTATTATTTAATAAGTATTGCCTGATTAATTAAACCACATTGTAATCTTTACATCCTGTAAATAATGCCAGTATGCATTTAATTATCGCATTCGAATTACTCATGTATGTTTTCTCGTCCTACTCGTCCATCGGAACCTACAAAGTAAACACCCGTTTTTGTCACTCCGCCTGCCCTCCAAGTAACTGAGACCATGCCGACGCTCCGAAAGTGGAGGCGCGGTGTGTGAGTAACGGCCGCAGAACCAGCGGCGAGCAGCGATTTCCGCCCTTCCACGGTCGGTTTAGCGACTTTAGTCAAGAAAGGTCCCAATACTAATTATCGCAAAAACACTACTTGCAATGGTTCATAGCACGTACAAATTTGTATGTAGGGGTTTTGAAAGGCTCTGAACAAGCTGGAAAAATTTTTAAGTCAATCCGAGCCATGGTGAGTGTTGCGTGTTAGGATCAATAAGTTTCTTTTCAACTTTTGTTGCGCCTTGGTGACGCGTCTACAAGCTCTTGTGCGGGTATTGAACGCTTGATATAATCCTCCTTGAAATTCTTTTTTTAATGTTGTCAGTCATCGTCAGCCATTTACTTTTATCCCTTCGGCCAGAGGCATGTTCACATCTCCATTTAATCGTTTGTAGAAAATAATTAAAGTTGGTATTATTAGCAACGGAATTGTAGCGTTTTATTGAATTTCAAAGGACTGCTTGGATATTTTGGGGTTTAATGAACAAAATGTAATTACCTGAATTTGACGCTATGAAGTGTAAACGAAAAATGAAACAAAAGTCAACAATTAAATTGTCATCAATATTCGTGCTAAATGATATGAATATATGAAAATGAATGGACGTTCTAAACTAACACGTGAATGTAAAGAAACTCACATATAAAATGTATAGAAACGAAGTAAATATAATACCATTCACAGTACTCAAGCATACAGAAATATAACTAAAGTACTGAACGAAAAAGAAGCGGAATACAACGCATTTCAAAGTAAAGCAGGGCATTCCGTGCCGTACTTTATTGTATTTACTCATCAGTGAACAAAGAATAAATAAAACATGAACGTGAATCTTAGGGCCACCTTGTTCGTAACGTATATAAAGTGCGATATTGGGTAATCATGAAACCTCTCTCTCTCTCTCTCTCTCTCTCTCTCTCTCTCTCTCTCTCTCTCTCTCTCTCTCTCTCTGCACATTATAGACTTAGAACAAAAACAACAAAGGAATTTAAGAAATTGACAAATTTTAGAATGCAATCTCAAATTTGAACCACCATGTAAAAAGAAAACACCAGTTCAATGCCATCAGTGCCCAAAATACGGTCATACGAGAACATACTCTAAGGCAACGCAAATAGATGCGTAAAATGCGGCTTTTAATATTTAACAATTGAGCATCGGAAAGATAAAAAACAGCCGGCTAAATGCGTTCCGAGTTCACGAAAACACCCAGGACGATACCCAATTAGAAATGTTGTCAAATACACCAAAATTATATAAATAAACGAAACAGAGAAAAGAAATAAATATCCCCACTGTTAAAAAATCACTAAAAAGTTCTCGTTCCAGAATTTCCTCCCCTCCTTTCTCACTTCATTCAAATAATACATTTTTTCAACTCAGAAAATTCCTCAAAGTTAAGGAACCCTCCCCATTCACAGAAAAATACCATTTATTGCCCATCTGCTTACATATCCAGTAATCCGTCAGAACCCTCCCCCATATAATCTAACTTACTACCCATCACAAATAGACATGTGCAAAGTAATTGAAAATTCCTTCCAAAGATAAGAAAACATTATAAAACAGCAATTCGAAATAACAGGATCACTACATTAATATCCAAAATGCAGAAATGAAGCTAACAAATAAAATTATACTCTGGAACGGGAATGGATTAATCCAACACCGCAGAGAAGTAATAACTACTTAGGATATTCTTCGTAGAACCAAAACTAAAACATAAGATATCTTTGTGACGATCCTTGGTTCGTGCCACACAAGACTGTCTACAGGGACGTAATGCCACTGGATGATCTCATTTCACCGGCAGTACAGGTTTAGGGATTCTCTGATACGAACAGAGTGTTTTATTTCGAAACGTCCGTCCGACGGTCCGTTTGTCAGTCTGTGACCACACTAATGTCTAAACCATTCGTAGAATTTTTGGCAAAAAACATACCATTATCGATCTGCCCCGACTCGAGGCCCTGCAAATTGAAAATAATTCTTTAAATATTATGGATGATATAGTTGAAGCGATTTTTCCTTCAGATGAAATTAGTTCTTGACAATAAGTTCTTGATAAAATATTACGTAAACTTATCTGAAAATATTTGTTGTTTTCGCGTAATGTTTATTGAAATATGAGCAAAATTAAAAAATATTAAACTAAGATTTTCTGAAAACGGAATCATATTTTTGTTCTTTCACATACTCTATGGATAGCGCTAAATTCACTGAACAAAATGAAATAAACTTTATTTTGATGTATTATTTGTTTTTTCAAGAAATTGTTTGCAACAAATGTAAGTTTTCGATACATCTCTCATGTCAGTAATATTTACATTACGGGCGTTTTTAATCAATAATTGCATTTGTGAGTGTAATTGCTTCAAATGATTTCAACTGCGTAAGCGACAGTTTTTCAACAATTTCTCCAAATGTATAAAAGAAGGTTCTGCCCTCTATGATATTCTTAAAGTCGTATTTCAGTTTTATCGATAAGAAAGCGAATAATTGGGAGTAAACAAAAAACTAGTAGTTCTAGAACAGCACGTACTTTCTCACACCATTTCAGAAGTTACCATTATCGAAAATTCTGAGACTTCGACAAAAATGATATCCTCGCCATTCTTTTAATATTTTAATGTTCTATTGGTGAAAATAAGTTAAGAAAATGTTTTCGGGCATTTTTTGAGAAAATGTTTTCTTATAAAGTACTTAAATTTTAAGCATAAATTACGCAAAAACTACTCTTTTTCTCAAACAATTTTCCGTTTTTAAAGAAAAAACAAATGACCGTTTTTAAAGAGCTGAATTTTTAGAACGGATTCTGTTTAAGGTAAGAATCTCTACCTTCACATTTGTAGTTTTGAAATGTTAAGATTAAACAATTTTCGAAAATACAGAGTTCGCCGGAAATGGGACTTTTTTTTCTGTCGAGGAGAAAATTTAAAGAGAACTAGTGGTGCTACAAAATGGCACAGACATTCCCTTATTAGTTTATTTCCTTTGGTCTCGGCTAGCTATTCGAACTTGGTATATACTTTTGCCAGCTACCATCTATCGCCAACCAAAATTACTTTTTTTAAACATTTTTTTTAAATTTTCCAGTTTCTTAATAGTAAAACGGAAATATTATTTTGAGAATATAAAAGAACAGTGAAAACTCCTCTTAAACGGCAAGTTTCCTTAAAAAATTTGGAGCCATTTTTAAGAGAATGGCATTTTACCGCTACTGTAAATGCGAAATTTGAAGCTCTTTTTCATAGGAATCTTTTATGTTTTCGAAAAACTTTATTTGAAGTCATTTAACCCTTCTGCTACTGAGGGAGGTAATTGAGTTACCCCTACGCATATTTTATTATTTCTTCCCATCTTATAATTTTCTTACATTTTTGATGTCTTGTGTAGTTTTTTACATATTTATTTAAACTATCATTTTGGAAAAACCTGCGTTTTTTTTGCTCTTAGTCAAGCTGGAGTTACTACCTTAGACCCGTTGGTATTGGACGTTCGGGATTTAATAACGTGGTTTGAGGTTATATTATGAGTGGGAGAAGGGAGATGGTTTTGTGGACATTCCTACGAAGTGTTATTGAAGAACTGGTGCATTAACACGTGTATGTGAACATGTCGAAGAATTACAGTCTTGAAAATTTTGAAAAGTTATTAATGATTCACAATCCAGGCGATTTGTGTGAAGAAGATCGTGAAGTATAGATTGTTTTGTGAGCGTGATGAAGAAAATGTATAGGTTATAGATGAAGTGGACAATATTATTTGTGCTGAAGACGAGGAAAACATGAATGATGACGTATTCATCAGTTCAGGAGAGTATTAAGTGAAAGAGACAATACAAATAGTGCAATGTGCTCTAAAAGGACATCATTTGGCATTCGAGACCTCTTCGTTGTGGACCAGGTCCTGCATGTAAAATATATATCGTTAAAATCTGTAAATACTTTATTAATGTATCAAAATAATGTTTAATCTGCAAAACCAAAACAATATTACGGCATTTACGGTAAAAATATAAAAACTCAATTGAATTTTCCCTGGGGTAACTCTGTTACCCCCGTTGGTATTCGACCTATGCAAAATACCTCGTTAGTCGAAAGATTAAATCACTTTAACTCAAAAATACAATAGGGTCATTCTTTTTATATTCGACCAACAAAATTCCCGACAATTTTCAAATTACCTAAAAACACTTTTTTAACTTTTGTTTTGTGGTAAAATTATGAACAAATACAATCTTATATTTTTCTTTTCGGTATTTTGCATGTAATCATTACAAAACCGTTTTTCATGAAAATACGATCTTCCTCTGCAGATGACATGAACTAGATAAAACGTAATGTTAAGATTATTTACATAAATTTTGTTTGCATATTTTTCAGATTCCTTGAAGTTTTTTTAAGTGCAAAAGAATAGAAATTACACATTTTTTTGCGTTTCAGGTACATTTGTAACGTCATCATTGTAAAAATTATGAAACATTTTCAAAAATTATTTTCCAAAATACACCATCTTCGATTTTCAAACTTCAATTCCTCATTTTCCGGAAATGAGGAATTTTGAGCTAGTTTTCACAGAAAACGGTTGAGTTTTCTAGAAAATTTATACGACACTATTTAAATCACATATACTCATAAACATGATAATGTGAACAAATTGTCGCTAATGTAAATATTAACGACGTGATAGACAAGTCAACAAAATTACATTTCTGTAATTTTTGAAAAAACAAAAGAATAGAGTAATATGGCATTTATGTCATCTCATGGAGTACATTTAGCACTATCCTTACCATTTAGCACTATCCTTACTTTTTTGAGAAAATGGTGTTTTTGAAATATTTTAAAATGGCACATTTTGCACCCAATATTACGCAAAAACTACTAAACGGTTCAGACAAATGTACCTGACTTTAAAGAAAGAACTCACTTTGGAGAACGAATTTTATTTGAAGGAAAAATCTCTATCTTCAATTTTGTAGTTGGAGGAAGATGCCGAAAAAAAATCCAAACTTTTGCAATCTTCGCAAATTCAGAGTTAACCGTGGAAATCGGACCTAAGCCATCTTAATAACTGTATTTTACTCTATTCTTACAAGACATTTAAAGCAAAAATTAGGAGCCGTTTTTGAGAAAAGTTTGAAATTGTCCGAAGGGCTTCATGTAAAGTATGCCCAAATTGTTTTAAAAATCTTTTCTAAATCTAAAAGCTTCGACTAGAGCCAGATGAACAGGGATTTCTTCAATCTGGATGGTTTAGTCTTCCGGACGGACCGACAGACGGACGTTTTGCTTTCAGTTGCTTTCTTGATATCAAAGACCTAGAAAACCGATATTCTGGGTACACCACGTGTTAGGGGATTTTAGCAACTGGTTTTATACACTTTTTCGTTATCAATGCGCGGCAATGAATATTTCTGCCAAAAATTCGCAATTTTTTTCGCAGCATTACATAAATTTCCCTAAACTACGTATATTACTCCGTATATAGGTATGGATGCGGAAAAGTAAAATTGGAACAGCTTTTTCAAGGAAAAAATGTAAAAACTGTCTATATTTCGCAAAAATTACGCAAAAACGCTCATATTATTGATAAATTGTAGTACATGACCTTAATTTCAAATGTATCTTTAAAGAACGCTGTTCATAAAAAAATCTCTAACTTCAATATTGTAGTTGTAGGAAAGCGCCGAAAACATTTTTGGACGTCTTATTTTTCGAAAAATTAGTTATTTCAACGAAAATGTGACCTTCACCATTCCCGTAAGCGTTCTTTACGCTATCCGAGGCCAAACTTAATCAACATTTTTGAAGCCATTTTTGAGAAAATCATGAAAATATTGAGGCTCATGAAAAAAGAACCCTCAAAATCAAAATGTCCATTTAAAACTCAGAGGGCCTTGACTTCTTTTAAATCGATCGAGGAATATTAATTCGGAGAAAATCGGCAGAACGGTTTAGGCGCTAGCGTTGACCGCAAATGGAGGAACGGAGGAACAGACAAAGAGACGTTTTGCCGTCAATCCATTTTTCTGTATCAAGATCCCAAAAAACATGGATTCTTATTTCACATCGTGTTAGAGGAAGTAATTTGCTATATTCTTGTATACGTACACGATTTACCCACTTATTCTTTACCAGGACCTGTCAATAAGAGTTGTTCTGTCGAAAATTCTCCAGTACACGATACAACACTTTCTCTTGTCACGAAATAAGTATGAGAAAGTAAAAATGTATTACAGGCGCCTATAGATAGTTGCTGTAAAGAGGATGGGAAAAATCGAAAAGCTAACTCAGACCAAACGTATCAAGAGACTAACGAATACGAGAATAGCGAGTTGCTGTTTTAATCTGAGGGTTGTTTCTACTTGTAAAATGCAGTATTTTACGCCTCTGAAAGAGACAGGTCTCACATCCACTAGTGAGATAGCTAGTTCTTGCGTGGCTTGGTTATTCTGAGGTATGTGAAAGAATTAATAGGAAGTTGTTCAATTTTCTTAGCCGTGAGTGAAAATATTGATTTTTTTTTGGCAACGCTGTGTAGCCCCTTATCTCATTTCACCTGGAGTCGAAAGTTCTTCCAAGCGGAATTGGCAAGACGGTAGTAGCTTGAGGTGTGTGAGAGAAAATCGATAATCTCTCTCAACAAAAGAGATGAATTTATTCAACTCGTTTATGAACTATAATATTCGTAGTAAGCACGAAGACATCACTAATATTGTCGCCAGAATCAGTCATTTTGTGCGTTAACGTTTGCCAGAAATAGTGTTTTGGAATGAAAAAAATACTATTAATTTTTTTACTCAAAATCTGTATTATTTTTGTTATGTGTTAAAGACAGAAAATATAAAATATATTTCTACATACATCTGAAATTGTTAAATAATAATATAACATTGTAATTAACTCCAATAGCATAATAAATATCCAGGAAAATTACCACCTTCAATACTCTTTTTCGAGAAATTTAATTTTGTAATGAATTTAGTTTGAATAATAGTTTAGTAAGTTGGTGGAATTTTTGGTAACAATGGATAAAAAATACCTACGCAGTCTGGGATTTGAACCCGCTAATCCTCGAGTTCTGGAATAGTATCTCTGTGACACTGAGCCATCCATTCCTTGTTTTAAAGCGTTTCTTATAACAATACATTTCTTATCCACGAAACTTGAAAGCAATATTACTTATACAAAAAATTAATGTCAATTAAATTTCAATGGGCAGGAATCACAGAAGTTTTTCAACTATTTACCTCCCAATGGACGTGAAAATATATACGATCTCCGATAAAATAAATGTAATCTAAATAGTTGGGTCTAGAGAACGTAGCTTTGAAAAATCTAGCGCAATCTGTAGGGTTGTGTGTCCATCGCCATTAACCCCTCATGCAAAGATACGAGTATTTTCAACAGGAAATATTACATTTTCTTGTCGACACACGAATGAATTTTTTTTTTCCTTTCTATAAAGAATATTAGAACTTGAATCATTTCAGAGAAGAAAAACGCTACATAGAAGAAATACATTTATAAAGATATAAATATGAATTTCACTGTTTACTCTGAATTTCGAAAAATTACAAAGAATTGAATATTTTTCGGCATCTTATTAAAACTTGAATATTGAAGATCGAGATTTTTCCTTCAAATGAAATTTCTTCTCCGTATTTAGTTTCTAAAAATTTATCCTGTTAATTGTTTGAAAATTTTGCTTGTTTTCCCTTATTTACTTTGAATGTGGACAATATTAGAAAATATTAAAAGCAAGATTGGATGGAACGGGTTCCAAACTTTTCAGTAAAATTTTTGTGCGGATAATAGGCCTACTTAATGCACTGTGTAAGAAGACACAAATGTCATTTTGCTAAATATCTAGAGAAGTATTTTTTTATCTCCATCTTGTGATTAATATTTACATTGTTGATATGTTTTATACAATACTGCATTTGTAAATAGATGTGCTTCAAATGATTTTTAATGAATTTTCATGAAAACTCAAAAAGTGTCTATGAAAACTAGATCAAAAGTGCAGAGTTTGCAGAAAGCCTGAAACGATATTTCCCCCAAAACGGCTCCAAATATTTTATCGAAAATATTCGTATTGGATTAGTTTTAACTTCTGTAATGTTGTTAATGTCACATTTCAGTTATATTTTAAAGGGACTGAAAAATTGAGAAAATATGAATTAAAAAATAGACAGCAACTCTAGTTTCTTTTCATATAACTACGAAAATGATCTAAAACTTGTGAAGTTTGGCATACAGGGCGTCCCGCCAACCATGGGCCACCCCCATAACGTCTAAACGGTTCCCGAGATAGAAATGCAGTTTTCGTTCAACAATGCGGAATCATGATGCAAATACTGTGACGTAGAGATATTGTTCAAAATATTTTTAGTTTTCGATAAATTTAATTATCTTTGATTTTTTAAATAGTAGCATGTATTTTTCTCACTAGCAATAGATAGATCATAAATAGACGAAGGCAATGAAGTAACATATGTTAATGTTTTGATAGTATTTGACGTACAAAATTATACTTTCTGGCATGTGGTTTTAAATTAAGTGTACATGATTTCCTGTAGTAACCCTTGCAACTGTCCCCTTTGGGGAAAGTTTCCTTCGTGACGCCAGCACTTAAGGGGGAGAGGGGAGAGGCCGCGAAGGTCAACTTCCCTACAAGCGACAGCTCTGACTGCTGCAGCAGGAAAAATTGCAAGTTTAATTTAAAATCTCATGACAGATAGTACACATTTATGCACAAAATACTATTGTAATATTAACATGTATTACATCATTGCATTACTCTTTTTATGATCGATCTGTTTCTAGTGAGAAAAACATAGGCTCAATTTAAATAATCAAAGATGATTAAATTTCTCGAAACTAAAAATAGTTCAAACAATATTTCTACACCACATCACTTGCCCCATGATTACGCATTGTTGAGCGAAAACTATTGCGATATCGGGAACCGTTTGGAAGTAATAGGGGTGGCCCATAGTTAGAGGGACATCTTGAATATCACCAGCTCGACTCTATACTGATGGAATCTCAAAACCTATGCTCCCAAGCTCAAATCACAGTCCGGAGAGTGATTTCGCGGATTTCGAAACACTCCCAAAAGTAAGCTTTGGATTAATGTAGCGATTGTTAATTAAGAGGTGATACGTCATTGTTGCGACAAACGTGCAATCCAGTTGGAATAAGCGAAATTTTCGCTCGGATTTAACTTGAATTTTATATTGCCTAATTCGTAAAAAGAACTCGAGAAAGTATGCCCACCGCTAGTTTTTCAATATAGAGTGGACAATATTTCGACACACAATTACAAGCACAGAGTCGAACAGAGTTCCAATAAAACCTCGACTTGCTCGAAATTTTCATATTACGGAAAGTAAGGCTGAATTATCTAAGGATTTGAGAATTAAAGTGTTTACAAAATTGTATTATAGTAACCACAAGGTAAAATATAAAGTGTTTTTATATAATGCATTTGTTCTTAATCTTTCAATATTTGTGTTTAAAAATTTTGGTAATTTTATGAGGGTTGTATAACTCACTTCAATATTTGTTATGAAATAACAATTACTGATTGAAATGGAAATGAAATATAAGAGTGGATCAAATAGGTGCATTTCATTTCCATGTAATTACATTCATTAGACTTTTAGATATCTAAATATAATACTACATGGATAATGTTAAGATTATCATTGCTATTTGATTTTTTGCAAGTATGTTTTTTTCCGAAATAAGTTTAAGTGAAATAGTTGCAAAACTTTTCTCTTTAAGTATAGTTGGAAACATTAATTGCCTGAATGTAAATCTTAAATAGAAACAACCATTTTTCATTAAAGAATTTGATTAAACATAATTAAATCAGAGCAAGCGATTTTGAAGCCGCTGGCCGTCGGTTGGTATGTAACTTATGTATTTTTTTGTGTAGAATCCGAATCTGCAATATAAAGGGAGGGGGTCCTCATGTAAAATTCCAAAGTTGGCTCCCGCCTTACACTCAGGAGACGAGTGGAGAAGTTTGATTTTAGGTCTGACAGATGTCCCCCTTATAGATATTAATTTTTTACCTTTGACATTTTTTGAACGTTGCATATTTTTCGAATTATTTGGATTTCTCAAGTTAAATGGGCCACTCTGTATACTTGATAGATGTAGGAAATACGAAGTTCACCGGGTCATCTAGTTAATAATAAATCTAATCTAATGTTGTTGATGCTCATCTGAATGGAAGTAATGTAGTGTCCGTGATGGATCCAGAAGTTAGAGGGTGACATGTGAGTACCCTCCAGCCTACTCCAACCTCGCGATAATACAATAATACATAAAAATATTTGTTAGTTTTTGATCGAGTTACGAATGGGATGTATGAATCATCAGCAAGCACGTGAATGAAATTACTTCTGCTTCAGATACATCCGTTCATCCTTGACACACGTACCCGGTTTTCAAGAAGTAAAGGGGGAGTGAATTTGACAATTCATGAAGACGGTCCGGTAGTCACTGAAGCGCATTGCACTTCTTTCTGAGAAAGATGATTTGCCGTTATATTGCAAACTTACATCTGAAATATTCCGTTTCAAGGTATAAATTTATTAAATTGTTAGGAAATATGTAGTAATAGCTAAAATATGTAAAACATGAAATTAGACCGAAGTTTTTAAAATTAAGTAAAATAAAAATTGTTCTAATTCACCCAAAATGTCTTATCTCTATAAAATATTACTGAATGCAGGTATCTTGTTCCTGTGAAAATATGTGTTTACATGAAAATCTGTTCCCTAATTATAAGATAATAAAAGGCTTTGTTGTTGAAATTTCAACGTTTGTGTAAATGAGTGCTTTTCAAGTGGCTTCATTATTGAAATGACTAACTCTGCTGAATATGTTCAGAGATTGTCTGTGTTTCCATAAGATGACCTTCTTGGCATTTACGTATCTGGGGAACATTTCTAAGAACTCAAGTTTCCATGATTTTAACTCGATAAGCTATGACCTCGAACAACGCTCTTGGGTTCCGAGGCATTGTGCAAAAGCATAGGAGTGTCATGGTTGAATGGAAAAAGAAAGATACGAATGTTATGAGGATTATTAATATGCAAAAACTTAATTTTAAAAACGTAAGTTTCAATTGCAAAACTGCACTTCACTAATATTTACTCATTTACCTACGTAAGTTCCTATTCCTTTAATTAGTAATTTATGTAAATTAGCACATGCCAATACTGTACTACAAGGTATTTTTACTTTTTCGCATACTACATACTTGTCTCTGCAAAATTTCTCTCTTGTTGAAATTAAAAGTCCACATATTTAATTTCCATTGCCATGATTAGATAGTTCTATTAGCAAACATGTCAATATGATATTGTATCGGCATATGTATTGCATTGCGTCGGTACCGCCATGTAACATTTAAAATATGCTCTTTCTTACTATTCAAATATAACATTTCCAGAGCTACCGCAAATAATGAATAATAATTTGCACTATGTTGTAAAAACACTTGCGGAAGAAAGCAATATACCTATTGATTGGAATGAAATTGTGAGCGATGTAACAAGAATGTATTAAATTCGGTTGATTTTCAGTAACTTATGTATAAGGACAAATTACTGACAGTAAGACAAAATACAACATACTGATTATTAAATAACTCTACTGGTTCTCTTGAAACTTAAGATACTGAACATCAACAGAATTTATTAACAGACGATCAACATAATTAGTAAATAATATAAGAATATATTAACATTTTCGGAACGGGGAAAAAAAGAGAAGCTATATGCCTTCATGTCTTCGGAAATTTATTGTTTGATTCAATATTTAATTTAAATTATTGGTCACAATTTTATACGCGATTTTATATGTCAATAATTTGCCTCCCAAAATTGACGGAGAAAAGAATTCTACTGGAGGAAAGGAAAGGTATGATTGGCTCTTATATCAAGCCCCGTCAATTTCGCTTTAAAAGGAGTAGAGAGAGGGGACAGCTTTGAGGAAGAAGCAACTCTGGTAGGTTACCAAAACCAATGACGGACTCGCCTCTTACTCCAGAGTCCAGGATTGGTCGAGAGCCGACCTGTATTACCTGAGTAGTATCTTTAAAATTAATTTCGTTGTAATATTTTCCACGCTAGCCAATAAAAATAACGGTATATATTTTGGTAAATAACGAATATAGAAAATACAAAACTACGCATTATATATTCTGTTCATATTAGCATGCAAAAGCTTCGACATTCAATTTGCAAAATAATTTGTTAATAAGATAATATTACGTACACCAACTCAAATCTACAAACAGAAGTTTCACTGCCGTATTTAGAATAAATGGAATGTTAGAAAGTTAGCAATACCTAACCAGCAACCATTTCCACCACAATATATGAGAGCGTTTAAGGCGGCCCATCCGCTCCCACCCCCTTCCTATATTTTGACGAATACAGCGGAGAAACTAAGCGAGTCATTGCAGCGAGCTATTTTATAAACAATTGCATATCTCGAAAACGAAAGGCGATAGCACCGATCGGATTGCAGAATTTTGCATCTCGTTTAAAGGCAATTTGGAAAAGACAATAAATTTTTTTTTGCAAATTTTGCAAATTTATAAACAATTTCCAATTTTTGAAATTCTGAAGTTAGAAGGGTCCCCTGATGTCCCAGAACTAAAAACTGCGAATTAACAATTTTGCAACAATTAACAATGTTATAAACAATTTCGAAATGTGTGCTATACGACCTAGGACGATTCTCTAATTGTTTCTGAAGTGAATAGTGCAAAAAACAAATTTAACAAGAAATGCAAAATTAACTAAACAGCTAAAAAAACTAAATAGCTAGTTAATTATTGCTAAAATATTGAATTTCGTAAACACTGATATTTGAACATTATTACTTCGCCAAAACTTCCCACTCACAAATATTTTATCGATCCTGGAGCCGCCTATGCACACTTCATTTCTTCGACTCGGTTTCGGAATATTCGTTTACATACGTAAGTTGTTTTGCATTAAAAGAGGAGATAATATTACTAAATTGAATTTTCGCAAGTAAATCTGGATTATGAGAAAAAAGCAATGCATAAACTTTTTCAAATCCACTAGTTCTATTGCATGCGCTGAATATTTTATGTTGTAATGTATGATATTAACTTTCTTGATATATTGCTTGTAGGCGATCGAATGGCTTGCTCTAGGACGCAACGAGACTACCCCGCCCCCCTGTGCCTTCTGCGCCAATACTCTCAAGCCTTAGGATGAACACACCTATCCATAGGGAACGTTCATACTAGAGATGATGATTGGGTGAAACCTGGGGGAAATCTGCCCTATCGGCTTCTCAGGCGATGGCAGTTGGTAGAGAATGTTATTTTGTAATAGTTAACTATGAAAGAACCAGATGGCGTTATCCTCCGTACAGTGCTGCCAGGATGTGCAGAAGGATTGGGACTTCAGAATATGCCGTTGCCCATTCTATGTGGCGGCGAGGGTACATGTTAGTATGGCGTGGGGCTTCCATGTTGGCGAACACACGCGTCCAGTCGTTGAGGCATAGAGTTGTACAGATCTCGAATGGAGTCCTGTGCTAGTCCATCGCAGCTTGCACCTAAGCTCGCAGTTCTTGCAGATTGGTGGGTAGGGGTGG
>JAHLJT010009684.1:0-15047 GCA_031308135.1 Acheta domesticus
ATCGCACTACAGAAACTTCAAATAGACCAAACATTTCTGCCCTAAACATTGAGAAAACTTTAGCTATACTGAAAAATGTAAATGAGTTTTGGGGTAAATATGTAAATGACATGACTTGACAGGCATAAATCTTCCAATATATTGTGCAGCAGTAACTGCCTTAGACTTAAATGATCAAAGATCCTACTAAAACATTTTTAAGAAAGGAATCATAAGAAAAAGGCACTTCCTTGGAAGATGAGACTTCAGAACAGTATCGATGATCTCCGTGCAAAAGTAGACGTTATTACAGACTATTTGAACAATAACCATTTGAAAAGAAATGTCATGAAAGTAATAGACATTGGAAGAAAAGTTTCAATTAATCTACCAGACTCAGAGAGTGCTCAGATTTTTGTTAACCTTTGAGATACATTCAAGCAAAAGTTGAAAGCTAAAGGATCAATGCTCGGAAGGTACAATGAACTCACCAAGAGAAAGCAACAAATGTTAGATTTCCACAAAAAAACAGATGATCTTTAGGCCACTTGAAATGGGCTCAAAGAACAGAAGTAGAGAAAATAATCTCACCGTTGATGTAAATGAAGTCAGTGCATTTTGGAGTTCCTTGCAGATGGAACCAGGACGATATCAACAAGATGCAAATTGGGACAAGGAAATTGAAAGAAAGAAGACAGAAATAATGCCAGGGGAAATGAGGGATTTTAAAACTGAAATTATTGTAAATGTAGTAAGGGAGAAGACTGGAGCCAAATCATAATAAAATTCAGAATGTTGGCTGAAATGTCTAGTGTGTGCAGATGGAGCTCTTGCAAGAAGTTTCTCCGAAGCACTGGTCAATCCGATAAAATACCAATCTTTCTCTGTAGTACAAGAAGGGGGACTCTTGAAAGCCCGAAAACAATCAACAAGTGACATGTTAATTAGCAGTACACAAGTGGTTCACTGCGATGGTAAATGAAAAAATCTACAAACACTGCTAAACCAACGGTATTTTGGCAGAAGAACAAAAAGGATGTGTTCGTGGAACCCTGTGCTGCAAGCAGCATCTTACTATCGATTCTATAAAGCGCCTTGTATAAAGCTTATAATGGTCATCCAGCTTGGAAAGAAATAAATCGGCGGCTATGTATTCCTACATACATCAGTAGAGTGGATCACAGGCACAAAATAAATTTAAGACAGCAGAGAACGGATGTCGGGAAATTTTCTTTTACAAATCGAACGATTACGGAATGGAATAGATTGCCTGCAAAAACCTTTGAACCCTTTCCTCAAAGTGTTCAACAGTTTAGGAAATTAATTTAGGGTATTATTAAGTGAATGAGGGAGAATAGTGGGTTATATAGCGATGCATAAGTGTTCTATTGTGAAGTGAGGTGTAGTGCAGTGTATAGCAGAGAAATAAAGAAGGAAATGTTTTCAGGTCTTAGTGAAGTGAAGTGCAGTGTGATACTAATGCAGTGTGTGTGTGTGTGTGTGTGTTTTCTCTCTTAATGTAATTTAATGTTTTATGAATCAGTCAGTTTTTGTATTATTATCATTATTTTACCATTATTATTACTACAATTAGTATATAATTTGCTTCTTCTTCTTCTTCTTCTTCTTATTGTTGTTGTTATTATTATTATTATTATTAGTAGTAGTAGTAGTAGTTTTAGAGTTCTATATTACAGAAAGGCTGTATATATTTATGTTTTTGTAATTAGCTGCCACCGGGTTATGTCCAATTGCAGTTTAAATAAATCTAATCTAATATTCAAACAGGTGAAAACTGAGAAGGGAATGGTTTAAACATTGCACTAAGGCATATGATTCAATCCGTCACGACTGGCTATTGGAAGCTGTTGAAATTTGCAAGATATCCGGAAAATTATTAAATGATTGAAGTCAATGATGACGCAGAGAACAAACCATCATACTGCAAATAATAAAATTGCATCCAGTAATATTAGAAGAGGCATATTCCAAGGAGAATGCCTCTTATAATTATGGCTTTGTTTAGCCATCATTCCATCAACTGCATTATTGCTGGAAAGTAATTTGGGGTTCAAGATAAAATATGACAAAATATCATTACCTGAAACTCTACGCTGGAACCAGGAAGCAACTGATATCCTTGATCATCACTGTTGATCATTAATAAAGATATTAACACATGTGTCGACAAATGCGTTTGTCTCAATGTTTAAAAGCAAATAACTGTATAACGGATTCGACGGTTTGAAGGTAATGAAAAAACGGAAGCGGGCGCTAGATATAAATACCTTGGAATATGGCAGAATTCCAAGATTGAACACTTCCAGCAAAATAAAGCCTTCACAGGGAAGTGCAGAAGTAGAATAACCAAAGTTTCAATACAAATTATAACTAGCTTACCTGTGCGAGAACTCTCGCATGTTAAAACCCACCCTTTCCCTATCCATTTGTCTATCTTTTAAATTAAGAAGGAAAGTTGTTAATGAAACATACTTATTTTTTAAGGTATAAATGTAACTTCCAATGTACTTGCAGAATGTCAAACAAAAATAACAATACAATTGATGTTGGAAACAAATTTTCAATAAAAGTTTATTCAGCATTATAGAGAGATGTTCTCGGAACAATTCATACTTCTTTAAAAACAACTTTGAACAAATTATTCACTCTTCCTTGAGAGTTAACTTTTCACTTCTTGATAGTCACAAACATAATAGAAAGGTTTTTACTCTTCAGAAAGCAAAGCAAAGTAGTGCGTAAATAGCGATGGAGCAAGTACAACCCTACTCTTTGCAATATTACTTGAATTTCCTTGATTTGTTATGAGGAATAGAGGGGTTTTCGGAAAGATCAGGGTGCCAGCTTGCTGGGGTGCGAAAATTGAAAAAGTATTTGTGTATTAAAAAGTATTGAATTATTTTCAGCGTTCTTACGTACTTCAAGAAAAGCAATTCCGAGCCAAAAAATAAACTAATATTTTCACCTTTGAGTACTAAATACAATTTGTTACCATTGGAAACAATTTAGTAGGCTTAGACTTCACTTCGGTACATGGGGGTGTTACTCAAACGAGGGGATTTTCGGGAGGCCTTGAGGTGTTGGACAGTTCACGTTCGGCTCCTCATATTATAGTTCGTTTCCTGATTTGAAGCAAAGAGCTGACTATTGAAGGAGCACCATATCGTTCTGTAAGTGATTGACTACAATCTGTCAAACATTTGAAGTGATTTGTCTGTTCTTTACATTGGAAGGCCGGGGTAGACCTTGGGTCCCCCAAGATGGAGCACCTTCCACCATTACCTGAAGCTGGCTCGTCGGCCCTTCAAACTGTGTACAACTGCGATCCATATCAGAACGTCTCTACTGAAGGTATATATCGACCACAACAAGCAGATAATCCTTTCCTCACGCAGTCTTCTATGAATTATGATACAACTGGTGAATTCAATGGACATAATTTATTTAACCAAAATTTTATTTCAAGTTCACAACCAGAACAAATGCAATGCAATCCAAAGCCTGCTAAAAGACAACGTAGTGGCTTCTCTGCACCTAGTTCTTCGCATAGCGCTTATAATGTACCAACAAGCAATAGATTTCAAGGTCTACCTACTGAAGAAACAGAAACAGCAGGCGAAGAAACTAATATCAACATTTCCATACCACCAATTTTCGTACATAATTGTAATAATCATTCGGAGCTAATATCAAAATTAACAGAAATATTACAACATAACAATTTCAAACAAAAGTTCAAGGAGTCTACATAAAGTGCTTGTAACAACAATTGAAGATTACTCTCAACTGAGAAACAAATTGACAGAAAAAAATATATCATTTTTACAATGATCCTACAAAAACAACAATTTCAGTAATCATACGTAATGTACCAACATCCTATTCAGATCTTGAAATACTAAATGAACTTCGTCTAAATTTCCCTGCCCTCACTGTGATTCGTCTAACAGATGCATCGAAAAATCCATGGCCGTTGATAGCAGTCACATTAACGAAAAACCAAGCTGCCAAGAAAATATATGAACTGTCATCACTATTTAGTGCCATAGTACAAGTCGAAGAAAGAAGACATCGACCTGGTCCAGTCAGATGCAGAAATTGTCAAACATTTGGGCACACAAAGAAGAACTGCGGTTTACCTATACGCTGCGGACGCTGTTCGGCAAATCATGTTACCTCGGAGTGCATTTCTCCTGAAGAAGCCTGCGCAAATTGTAAGCAAGCTCACGCATCCTCTAGTAAAAAATGTCCTACTTTATTAATATTTTGAAACAAAAAAAATTCCTTTCAATCCTTTAAATAAAGTAACCAATCAAGATTCCAGAGCAAATGTAAATCAAACTACTACTCAGTTCACGAATCAACCTTTTTACTCTCCACCACCACAGTTAAATAATAATTTTAGATCTCATGCCCGTCCTTTATATTCAGAAAAAGTTAAAGAAAATTTATATAACAATCCTTCATTTAATGAACAAATAAATTCGTTTGCATTATCAATTGTTAACAAAATTTAAACTTTAATAACCAAAATGTTATCAAACTTAATTCCCACAATAATTCAAAATATCTTTCAATCCTATAACATAAACTCTCCTTAGTTAATTCGAAAGAACATGGATATTTCTCAAAAATTAAAATTCTTTCATGGAATGCAGATGGAATTAAAAATAAAATTCCTTTACTTTCTTATTATCTACAACTGTATAAAATAGACATAGCATGTATTCAAGAAACTCATCTCTCTCCTACAAATAAATTTTATATTCCTGGTTATTATATATACAGGTCAGATCGTAAAAATTTAAATACTTTTGGCCGTAAAGGAGGAGTAGCACTCGCGATTAAAAACTCAATTGAACATTACCAACTAAATTCTCTTTCTAGCGATGCATTTGAAAATGTAAGAGTAATAATAAAAACCAAAGAATTAAACTCTTTTTGCATTTCTTCGCTTTATAGGCAACCAAATAAAATATACAGAAGCGGTGATATTTTACCCTTCTTCCAAGCATACCCCCATACTTTGTTGCAGGAGATTTTAACGCGAAACATTCTGCTTGGGGAAGTCGACTAGATAACACCACTGGATCAAATCTCCTAAATGTCATAAATAATTACAGTCTAAATATTCACTCTCAAGACTCGCCAACTCATTATTCCTATATTCCTAATATGTGTCCAGATATAATAGATTTTGGATTATCCCAAAACATACCTTTTTATATTACAGCTAATGTTCTGGATGCTTTACCTTCAGATCATCGACCATTATCTTTTTCCTTCTCTCTTTCTTTAACCTATAACAAACCTGAATATCCATTTAATCTTCATAAAGTAAATTGGCAATATTTCCAAACTCTCAATTCTAAATTACTTCCCCCGATTCCACGTTTAGAAACAATTACACAAATTGATGATTACATTTCTCTCTTAAAATATTCTATCTTAGATACTATTGATTTAATCGCTCCATCTCCAGTTAAACATGATACTCGACCTCCTATCCCTCTAACAGTGCACAAATTAATTTTACACAAAAGAAAAGTTCGTAATTATTGGCTTAGACATCGTTCCCCATATCTAAAAACTTATCTCAATTATCTTACAAAAACTGTACGTAGATTATTGTATTTCAATCACATAAATCATATACTCCGTCAAACGAGTTATGCAAACATAAAGGATACCACTTTATGGAATATCACTCGAAAACTTCTAAGAAAACAAACAATAATTCCATCCTTATATGTACAAAATAAATATATACATTCACCCCAGGAAAAATGTGGTATATTTGCAGGCAATTTGGAAAATATTTTTAAACCGCATGAAGCTTTTAATACTGATGATTCATTAATTCAAAGTTCTGTTTCAACAGAAATTCCAACTGTTCCTCATCCCATTTCTTTCATTTCACCCCTCGAAGTAACTACCTATATAAAAAATTTGCCTCCAAAATTATCGTTTGGGCCAGATTATATTTCTCCATTTATAATCAAACAATTTTCATTTTCACTTATTGTTCGATACACGGCCATATTTAATGCGTGCCTTCGTTTAAGATATTTTCCCAAATCATGGAAACATGCCCATATTATTCCAATTCTTAAACCTGGAAAGCCACCAGAAAATCCATTAAGTTACAGACCAATTAGTTTACTTCCATCTTTAGGTAAAATTTTTGAGCGGTGTATTTTCCAAAGACTAAATATTTTCTTAAATTCTATAAATGCTATTCCTCACCATCAATTTGGCTTTCGCTCTCTTCTCTCCACGAATCACCAAATACTCAGACTAACTGAAGACATACTTCTTGCTTTTCATAATTTTCAGTACGTCAGCGCAGTTTTCCTTGATATCGAAAAGGCTTTCGATACAGTTTGGCACCCAGGTCTAATATATAAACTCTCACTTTTAGGAATTCCTCATTATCTCCAAGATTTAATTCGTAATTTTTTAAGTAATCGCACCTTTTCCATACGTTTAAAACATCACATTTCATCTCCAAAATCAATTCTTGCCGGCGTCCCACAAGGAGCTGTGCTTGCTCTTTGCTAAGGGCCTAACTGACCAAAGGCATGTAATTATTCAATAATAATACTCAAACGATGTTTGCATTTTGAATATCTTAACGAACCGACACCTTGAGTTTAATATCAAACGGTGTATTATTTACAATATGATTTTGCAGCTGGGCGTTGATGTACATACTTCCAGACACCACCAACATTGAAATCGTGCCTTTGGATTGCGAATGTTGGCAGTTGTCGAGTGACTTTTCCTATTCTTTCTATAATTTTAAATTTACTTGTTTTTTTAATTAATTCACCTAGTATTGTAGGGCAGCGCGATTTGATTTTTGTTTTTCATTTATTTCAAGCTTTTTACTTTAATAATTTAAAACGTTTCTTCTTTGTGTTGTACCATACACAAGTTTTCCCCTACTACCTCCGCGTACCCTTACGAGAACTCTCACATGTTAGACCCTATGTTAGATCCCTATCCTTGTATTTCCATTTTAAGAGGGGAAGTAGTTCACGAAACGTGTTTATTTGTTTAAAAATATACAAAGGTAACTTGCAATGTACTAACACAATATCAAATAAAATAAAAAACAATGCAATTGATGTTTAAAATAAATTTTCAATAAATATTTATTCAGTATCATGGAGAGTTTTCTTGCAACAATTCACAGCACTTCCTTAAAGACAACATTTGTAGTAATTATTCAATATTCTTTGACAGCTAGCTTTTAGCTTCTCGTGAGTCACAAAAATATTAGAAAAGCTTTTAACTTTTGAGAAAGCTATGTGTCTGAACCCGGTGACTTAAAAAAATTCATCTAATGAAAACGAAAATACTTGTACAGGTAAAACACAGTCTTCACTCTTCTCTGTGAACCCACATCCCTCCTCAATTAGGTACACAGCACTTACAGACACAGGTAAAACGTTAATTGATTGGTTTCACTACACGCAAAGAAACAATCTTCATAGGAATCAAGCAACTATAACAGTACTCAGTGGCGGCTCGTGACATTTTTTCTTGGAGGGGCCAGGCGCAAAAGCACGAATATCGTCTCATAATCAATCCTATTTAATTAAATAATTGTCATTTAATCAATTATTTAATATTAATTATCAGTTAATTAAACCTTTAAATCTATACGTTTTCCACAAAAACAGAAGTAGGAATTTTTATTAAGATGTTTAATCAAATATTGGTATGTCAACGGAAACAAATGATTTTTGTAAAATTTTCGCTAATGCCGTAGCTTTTCTTTCTGAATGCTGAGAGTTCGAAAGGGGAACATATCGTAAAATTAAGACAAATTGACTTCGTCGTGTTATGTCAGTTGTTTAATCGGCCTGCAGAGAAACAAAATCTGCTACATCTACAATGCAAACATCTACATGCCTCTCTTCACTTCGTCCAACTACACTTCATGCATAGAATCTAGCAGCTCATTCTACGTCGTGTGAGTTATATTTATAAACACAAAAAAATGTTTAAATGTTCATTTAACACACAATGTAGATTGCCGAATAACGATAAGTCTAAAAACTTGCGCGGTTTTTTGAATGTTCAGATTATCATGCTCTCTCAATGCTAGTTAATGAGTACCACAGAATTTTAAACTCTCAATCTCTCTACCTAAAATAGTTTATTTTTTGTGACTTGTTCATTATGTTTCTAGATTGAAATTTTGACCGCCGAATCAATCTTACTACAATGTTCAAGGTTCGAAAAGTTTTAAATTTACAAGCGTGTTCTAAATGCAACTTCTTCGTGTTGCTTCGTGCGTTTCTTCGTGTTTCTTTATCATTTCCCTCAAATGTTTCAGATCCTTACAGCCTACTGTCGTTCACAACCCCACACCACCAAATAATAAACAAAAAAGCAAAATAAGCTTTGTTTTTCTTCACTCACAGTGAACCATAGTTTTTTCTGAAATTACGAGTTACAGAATGTTCATTTTTTCTTCCCATCAACTTGTGTAAATGAAAAGTCACTCGGTTGATGTGCTCTTAACAGTTTAATATCATTTTTTTCTTCAAGTCTCAGTGAAGAAAACTGAAAACGGTGTAACGAATCCACTGTGTTCATCTTATAGCGCGCAGAACTTCCACGTGCACTTTGAAAACCGCGCGCTCAGCCTGCCGTTCCTCTGAGAAGGGCCCGCTGGTGCGGGCCCCTCGGACTGCTAAAATTAGCAAGCAGTGGTCGCGCCCAGTAAGAAAGGGCGCTGACCTTGCAAACGGAGTGAAGTTACTGCTCAAGGGACCCACGCAGGCCGGGCCCCTGAAGCGCTACTAACGCTATCTTGGAGGGCGGCAATTAACTATGATCCCCAATTCTTGTTTTTGCCCCTTGGAATAAGTACAGGGAATGAATTGTCGATCTCACGAATAACAATTCTAATAAAGTACTACAATTATCACAAAGATATTACGATAAAGATAAATAAACATTTTTTTGCTTTATTAAATCTTGGTAGGGCCCGGCCCCTGTGGCCCCTTAGGACGAGCCGCCCCTGACAGTACTTCTAGTTGTTGCTGGAGAGCAAATCTTGAATTAATGATTATGCAAATAAACCTCGTCAGATGGCACAAACAACGGTGTTAACAGAAAACGTAAATAAAGATTGTCAAATCTAAGTCTTCTAAGCGTGTCGCCACAAAAATTGCTACCAGCAGGAAGGGCTGAAATATTGAGGTGGCCTTGATAGTATTGAAGCGTGGAACCAAAAAGTTAATTGAATGGATTGGAAAATGTCTCATCTTATAGATTATGGTGTAAAAAACGTTTCTTTGAGGCCTTTGGCCTCAAAATTTACTTTTTAAGGCTCTAAAACGCTTTGTTTATGAGTTATTTGCCGATATAGATTGACATGTGAAATGGGCTGCATTTTACAAGAATATTTCGATGCATTTTTTTAAAGAAATCATCCATATTTTTAAAGTCAAAATGGAATTCGTCAAGCCTCCGTGAAATTATCTTTCTTTAGAGCCCTCATTTATAAAGATTGGTTGCGTGTGAGAGGCGGAACCGCAAAGGTATACTACTGAATACAGGAGACGATTGCCATCATCCCCTCGGACGTACTAATATTAACCTATTCGTTTGGAATAATTAGTGGTCTTGCTCTGATTAACATTTTTCTCAGAATAACAAGATTATTGCTATGTTCCGATTCTACACCTCAAATCTGCCACAGACAGACTCTATCTACTTAGAAAATGTCGGAGACAGAGGCTTACCGAAAATACACAAGCTATGTAGGAAGCAAGAACAGAATGTGATATTTAAAAACTGATCAGCTCTTTTGGCAAAATTATGCAGAAGGTTATTAAAATTAATTAACACTCCACTGATTTTTTCTTGTAACATCAGGATATTCACTTCAAATAAATAAAATGAACTTAGTTCTTGTAAGGAAAAATTCTACTCGGAAAGTTCCCCATTCTTCTGGAAGAACAACATATTGATAAATCTACGTCTTGCATTGCCTAATAAGTGAATATTATACCCAGAGACTAGAGGATTTGTAAGTGCTATCCAAGATAGGATACTGCAAACTCCAAACTGTACAAAAATATGAAAAACTAAAAATGAAATACAAAATGCAAAAAATGTATAGAAAATAAAACTTAATTAAGAGACTATCAAATGCCAAAGAATATGAATGTGGTAGACAAATGCAGAAAATGAGATACATAAAGGGGAACCCATTTTAAATGCTATGACGGGCTGTCCGGCATTATCAGACAACGGATATCTTGGAAATTTATAACCAAATCGCAAACTGGTTGTGAAGAATTTGCTACGGTGTGCTTGATACGCCTACTCCATATCACAAATATAGTACTGTCCCGGTATTAGAGACAAAGAAGCGTGGTATATTGGTGGCCGATTTGCTATCAAGGATAAAACCGTGCATTGTAACAGCACTTGACATCCTCGTCATTGACAAAACCAAGAAGATAACCTTTATAATTGACATTGCAGTTCCTCTGACCCATCCGGAAAAGTGAATTAGAGAAAATCAGGAAGATGAGCTTGCACACATATCTGACGAATAGGGAAAGTAGTACTAAGTAAATTATAGGGAAAGTGTGTGTATTTGGATTTGCCAATAAAATTGCTAGTGTGGTCAAAAAACGCTGTTTTACTCCAGACTTGCTATCGTTTGCTAAGTTTTCGCCGTAAGCTCAAAGAGGACCGGGTGAATTCCCTTTTCTAAGAGCTGAATCTGGTTCTAAGACTCTAAAAGACAGATTCACTATGCCAAGTTAATAATAATAATAATAATAATAATAATAATAATAATAATAATAAAAAACAACTCCACCTAGGGAGTACACGACCTTGCAGTTGGTGGTGGAGCTTGAGTACCCCCATGAGCCTGAGAGCTATGTCAGTGGTAGCCTAGCTACTGGTAGGGCCTCCCTTGCTGAATAGGTTGAAGGTGAGGGGTCCGACGAAGAAGTACTCCATTTTGAGGAGAGTGGGAAGTAAGTAGAGAGGGAAGGGTCATGAACCTTTGGACTTCCTGTTGTCGGCCCATAGAGGGTACAGGAGAGAAACTGGGTTGGCACACCAGGCCACTGATTAGAGTGGAGGCCCGAACCTTGCATTAGCCAGCGAAGGAGGCTGCCTTCAGCAGTCAGTGAAAATCCCGTAGGGTTTAGTAATGCCGACTGGCGATCGGAGGGACCCCTTGCTGGGCCCTGCGGGGGGATGCCCCGAGGCCACTGTGGGTCGCAGTAACGGATGGCAGGAAACAACCCAAAGTTAAGTGTGATCTGTGAACTCGAACTTGCTACCTGCGAATCTTCACTTGAAACCAATGAGCAAAATGGATAGAACAAGCAATGTAATGAACCTTAACGTGCCTTGTTCTACCAATGTCCCATACCTGCTCAGAAACCGAGCTAATGTCACCTTGTCGACATCTGGCCATCCCACGGATGTTAGTCCCAGGGACCCAGAGCCGGCAGTAGCTCGAAGCCATCGTCAGAGATGGACCCGGGATGAATTAAAGGAGGTGATGTGGTGCTTTTACTATGCAAAAGCGAAAAATGGGGGCTCAGAAATAGAAGTTTTTAAGATATGGAGAGAGCGGAACCCAGATATGAGACCTACCCTAGACTCAAAGAAGCTTGCCAGTCAACGACGATACATACTCAGCAGTGGAAAATTCACAGCAGAACAACTTGCAGACATCCAGAGAAACGCGGAGTATGTTCTTCGATCAAACCATCCACATGACGAACATTTAGAACCATCTAATATCCCTGAAAACGATGATCCCCTTCAAGGTTCATCTCTTCCAAATGAAACATCCGTCAGTGGTGAAAATTCATCTGGCCATGAGTCACACGATAAGGACATGATGCGGGACCTCCTCCGACGCGAGATAGAACGAGTTCGTCTACTTCCATTCGAATCTCGTGCACCGTTGAGGAGAATTTACGAAAATGCTAAAGCTAAGAGAGTGATAGAAACAGCGAATTCTGTCTTAAATGAGGTTGTACAGACCTCAAGTAGAGATCTAGATATTACTGAAATCAATCACATCGTGTATGCAACTGGATATCTAGTATCTCAGATAATCTTGGGGCCAGCCAAGAACACCGATGGCCGACAGCCAGACAGAGTAAAAAGCTCCGTACCTCCATGGATGAAAAGAATTATGAAACGGATAGCCGACACACGGCGTGAAATATCACTCCTAGCCGAGGCATCTTCTAAGTCAAACCACACGTATAAAGTTCAACAAAAAATACTCCATGTTGAACAAAAATACCTAATTGACAATGACACAACAAGGCTAATGGTAGCTGAAAAGCTAAAAGAGAAAATCCAAGCATGGGCTCAACGAATAAGACGGTACAAACGTAGAATAGATTTCCGTGTACAGAACCGGTTGTTTGAAACAGACGCGAAGAGATTCTATCGCAGTCTGACTCAAAAACCGAATGGCAATGCTGCCCCTCCTTCAAAAGATGACGTCGAAACATTTTGGGCAGGAATCTGGGAGGAAACCAGATCCTACAACAAAGACGCATCGTGGCTCCAATCTGAAGTTGATGCTGCCAATGGACTCGTGGAAACAGTGGAACATGTTCAAGGATTCTCGAAAGAGGACCTATGCCAAACAATTAAGAACATGGGAAACTGGAAATCCCCTGGGGTTGATAAGATCCAGATTTATTGGATTAAGAAATTAACAGCACTACATTCTCATCTAGCAAAGGCTGTTAATAAAATTTTAGAAAACCCTAAGGAACTCCCCGAATGGCTCACTCGCGGCATCACGTATTTGCTACCCAAAGGAGGAGACAGCTCTTTGGCGAAGAACTACAGGCCAATTACTTGCCTGCCAGTAATGTACAAACTTATAACTGCAGCCATAGCTGACAAAATGTATAGGCACCTAGAGAAGAACCATCTGTTGCCAGTTGAACAGAAAGGATGTCGTAAAGGTTCCTATGGCTGTAAGGAAATCTTGCTTCTGAATAAAATAATTTTGAATGATGTAAAGAAACGAAAACGTAATTTAAGCATGGCTTGGATTGACTACCAGAAGGCCTTTGACAGTGTACCACACGATTGGATTTTGAAGACCCTGGAGATCTATCGATTTCATCCTAGACTTGTTGAGTTTTGCAAGGCTAGTATGAAGTCGTGGAGTACCAGGTTACTAATCCACAGCGGAAAGGGAGTAGTAGAAACCAGAAGTATTCAGATTAACAGGGGAATTTTTCAAGGAGATTCACTATCCCCTCTGCTGTTTTGCATTAGTTTGATCCCACTATCGAGACAGTTGTCGCACACTGACTTTGGTTACAAGCTCCATGGTGATGAAAGGCCTGTATCACATTTATTTTACATGGATGATCTTAAAGTGTTTGCTAAGAATGAAGCGATTCTCTCCCAAATGCTGTCTGTCATCAATGATTTTAGCAATGACATCTGCATGAAGTTTGGTCTTGACAAGTGTGCAAAAATCAACTTAAAAAGAGGCAAAATGACAACGTCAGAGAACATTGAAGTTGATAGACACACTGTGATTCAAGATCTTGAGCCAGGTAAAACTTACAAATATCTGGGCATTGAAGAATGTGAGACCATCTCGAACGACACAATGAAAGAGAGAATTCGCAGGGAGTATTATAGAAGAGTGAGACTTGTCCTGCAGTCCGCTCTGAACTCAAGGAATAAAATATCAGCAATAGGTAGTTTGGCGGTGCCTGTAGCCGAATACAGTTTCGGACTAGTGGACTGGACTGAGCAGGAAATTCGCATCATGGATCGAAAAACCAGAAAACTGCTTACAATGCATCATGTTGCCCACCCTCGAGCTGATGTACATAGACTTTATGTGTCACGTAAGGAAGGAGGAAGAGGCCTCAGACAAATTGAAGCCTCCTGGCACAATGCAATAACCGGGATGGGAAAGTATGTAGTCAGCCATCAAGATGACCCTCTAATGAGGCAGGTCATGAAATCTGACCGAAGAATGGGAAACAGAGGCATTGTTAGTGTAGCAAGAAGCATTGCGAACAAGACTATGCAAGACACGTCAGAATGACAGAGACACTGAACTTCTGATGCTACTTAACATGAAATGTGAGACACAAAAATGTTAAAGAAATCGTGGAGAGACAAACCACTCCACGGACAATACCTAAAAAGAATGGACAAGGTGCAGATCAATAAAGATCAATCATTTATGTGGCTTAAAAGGGGAAGAATGAAGCCAGAATCGGAAGCACTTGTAATAGCTGCCCAAGATCAGGCCTTGAGAACACGACATTATGATAAAGCGGTTCTCAAAATTTCCCAAGATGATAAATGCCGCATTTGTCAGGAACAAGTAGAAACCATTGATCATATTGTCTCAGCTTGTCCAATCCTAGCAAAGACCGAATACTTGAAAAGACACGACAGGGTGTGTAGCTACCTCCACTGGCAGATCTGTACCGCCCTCGAAGTTCCAAACACATGCCCCAAGTGGTACGAACACTCACCGAAACCGGTGACGTCTGTTGGATTGTGTACGATATTGTACGACCAACAAATTCAAACTGATCGCACGATAGCGGCAAACAAACCGGATATAGTTATCCGGGATTTGGAGAAAAAATCGTGTTTACTTGTCGATGTTGCTGTACCTTGCGATCAAAACGTCGTTACCAAGGAGGCAGAGAAACGTCTTAAATACAAGAGTTTGGAAATCGAGATCAGCCGAATGTGGGGCGTAAAAGCACAGGTCGTCCCGATAGTTATCGGAGCTCTGGGATTTGTTCCGCAAAATTTGAGTAAGAACTTGTCTAAACTCCCAGGTAATTCAAAAGACTGGGAAGTGCAAGAAATAGCTTTATTTGGAACAGCCCACATTTTGCGCAAAGTATTGTAGAGGCACCGATAGTCCCTAGATCTGCTCCTTAGGTAGCTGGTTGCAACCTGGAGTAGATTTTATATTCAGCCGACTCATAACATCTTTAGTCGTGATGTAATGGAATAATAATAATAATAAT
>JAHLJT010009685.1:0-20502 GCA_031308135.1 Acheta domesticus
GAAACCTTCAGGGAATTTACAGTTATTCCAGTCAAAAGGTGCCTCAGTGTAATGTCAATTGACCATTTTCTCAGAACATGGCTAGTATTTATGAAATAGGGAAATGGAGAAAAATATGTTGGTATACTTTCAGGAATTCTCTCTTAATACAAATACGTGAATTGAAGGCTTTATAATGAATAGGTCAGGTTGGATCAAGGCTGATTTTCTGATCTTAGCATTGTATACAAAAATTTTACATAAAAGGCAAAAACGTGCAATAATTCTAAAAAAAAAGGCATTTATGCTAAAATAAGCAAAAATAAGCGTTATAAAACTTATTCATATGTCATCATTTGTCATGATTCGTGCACATACATTATCAGCCTTTAAATAATTTCGCTAGGAAAAAAATAGGCATTTCCCTAACACCTGATGGTCTAGCTATTATGAAGACTTCTCAACAAAGGCGTCACGAGGAGTTAGAGTGCTCTTGCTTAGAATCAACATAGTGTCAAAATAACACTCAAATATCAAATTTTGTTAAATGAAATGTTTTTGCTGTGTGTACATGCAAGGAAAATCATTGTGATAAACGACAGAGTGAACTTGTTATAATTCTAAAATTTGACTATATAAAATAAAATATAAAAACATTACTGGTAAGATTCGTTCTACAACAATTCATAATTTGTATCGTCTTATGTTCATTAATGCAAAGAACCACATATTTTTCATAATTGTATACACAAACATACATGTTATACACTTGTAGTCAAGATTATAAACAAGTGGCTCACCATTACACATGACATTCTCAGAATGAACCATTAATAAAACTGAATCCAAAGATAAGGAAATATGCAAAGGTCAGGGAATCTAAAAAAAATTTGTATTTGTACACACATCATCAGTGATCATCATCACTTTGTGATCTGTTGTGTGTTTTGTTTTTTAATTATGGGGTGATTATTACATTTTCAATGTTTTAACAAGCGAAGGTTGGAAGATCATTTTCAAGTTGTTTTTGTTAGTTCATTTTTTTTTTCTTTTTCTTTTTTAAGATTTCCTGATCGAAACTGGGCGAAATCACAATAACACTTATTTACAGTGAATATTTTGTCACAGGTTCAGTAGAATGGTAACAAACTAGGAATATAAAATTACTGTCACACAAATAAGTAATAGTAACATTACAATTGAAAAACCCTTCAAAACTTTAATTTAAAGCAATGGAACAATTTACGACCAAACATGTTTATAACCTCAAGCAATCCATACCAAAAACGTACACGCTAAGCAATACGTGCAAAATCGGCGAATTACCGCAAGCCATTTGACCAGACCAGAGTATTATACTATGCATTTGACTATAAATATGCATATGACATTTGACTATGCTTATACTATGCATATGACATTTGACTATACACCTACTTGCCAATGGTTGCCAACGTTACGTTCGTCGAGTAGGCCACCACATATTAAAATTACAAAACATTTAAGAATTGATTCACTTCTAGGAAATAGCATTTTTTCATTATTATATTCCCTTCTTGTCGATACTCTTTGCACTCTGAATAAAAGTATATATTCACCAACATTCAAAGGGGCTTTTATTATTCTATTTCACACATTCTCATCGATGAACTTGCCACGGCTTTGTCGGGACCACTGTAGAGTGGGCTATGGATCAGCTGATAGTGAGTTGATGGCGTTGTTATAAAGTGAAAAATAATAAGTTATTTGCCGTTCCACTTAATATATCATATATCTGTGAGTTTCTGAAAGATGCGGTAATGAATTTTCGATGTTATGAAACCAATTCTCGATTTAATGATAAGAATCAATTTTTATCCTCATTTTATGAAGGAACGAAGAACACAACTCAAGGATTCTCCTAACAAAAAAATACAACAGTGAGTATTCAGTCCAATGTATTTTTAATCAAGTCCAACACATAGAGACATTTTTGTAGTTTATAATTCTAGACTATGATATTGATAGTTTATTCGAAATATTTGTTCTAATGATTGTCGTGAAAACGTGATTGATGTGTAATGGTTCGAAATGCTGGTATGTACGGTTGAAAGCTTATTAAGTGTGGCTCGAAGAGACTCACACGGTGAGGACAATTCAGACCGTAGGGTTTCGTTAATAATTTTACGTTTCCTGTATACAAGATGCAGGAAATGTCACGCTTCCCTTGATCTTCGTATTGAACCTGTTAACCAATAACATTTGAGACTAGACCTTACCGCGAAATTCAAATTATTTACCACTCTCAAAAAATACACTTGAAAAAGTTCTTTATTGCTTATTTATGAAGAAGTATCTTAAAACAATTTATTACAATTGATAAGACAATATTGAACACTTATCAAACGAGGCCATTATACCGTGCAGAGGTTGCACATCATGTATACTTCGGCGCACCTTTCCTTGAGCCCGCATATCGCTTGATGCTTGTGGTTTGGTTAATTCGATGACAAAACTATTATATCAAATCAGTAGCTCAATTTTATTTGAAAAATAGTTTCTATTATACGGGAGGGAACACTGTTGTAAAAATATTATATCAACAACGTTCGTCACTGACATTTTTACCTTCTCGCGCTTAAGGCCCGCAACCAAACTACACCGAGGAATGCGTTGCGAGAAAAGTGGAGAGGCCGACGAGGCTGCATCCACATACTAGAAATAGGTTATTCGATGTCTCGAAATGCCTTTATGTGCCACATGCCGGGAGTGGTGGCAGCAGTTTGCTATGAGATCAGGTGCGAGTTACATGTCTTGTTTTATTAAATGCTCTTGTGTAAAATGTTAACCTGTGAAATCCCTGCTTTGTTACCACAGTCGTAAACCATTTGTTCAACGAGTTCGAATTTCCTAATGAGAAATACACTACTGCATTGCATACAAATCATTATTTAATGTAAAAAAACGAGAAATTATGTGACGTACAAGGGAGAAGTACATCAGCCAATTTTCCTGAGCTACGTAATCTCTACCCTGCTCGTGTTACTATATTTGTTGGTTGAATTATGAATAAATGACGAATGATCAAATAATTCATAATAAAATTCATAATTAATTAATTATTCATTAATACCTAATAAGTACGAATTAAAAAAGTAATGAATTAATTCAATTCTTTCAAAATACCCTTTCATGTTTCTTGCTTCAAACTTTTTATTTATATATTGCTCATTATGAGCGGGTTTCATACAAATTAGAATATCTTCAATACAAGTTTTTTCTTGTTCATTTCAGTTTTAAGAGAAAATTCAAGAAAATAATTAAAAAACTGGTACTTCATCGCATCTTTTACTACTAAATATTATAACCTCACTCAGTTCTAAGCTGTGTTTGGTGTTTTCCTGCGGCAGCTAATGCCTAAATGTCATAAAACAAGTGGAGTATACTGCGATTTTTGTAGGAAGAGCTCTGAAGATAACTCAAATCCCATCTTCGCGGTGGAATATGTCACGGCATTTCGTATCATTCACAGTCGTTCCGCTAGAATTCGCACGATAGCGACCGTACGAAGCAGTGCTTGCGATCATGCGACTTCTACCGGCAAGACCGAGAAAAGACGCGAAATGCCGTGACATATTCCATCGCGAAGATGGGATTTGAGTTATCTTGAGAGCTCTTCCTACAAAAATCGCAGTATAGAAACAGTCGCGGCCCGTGGTTTTCTAAATGAGGAAGGCTGCAAATGTTTAATTGTTTGGGGGGGGGATCCTTCAATTCGGAGGGCAGTACTAGGGTTTCATTTATAGTGGCAGCACCTGTTCTTTGGCACAGTTTTATCTAGATAAAGGACTAGCTTTTAAATAGTATTGTATTTCTAAGCACTATTTCTTCCGATACATACATAAGGGAAAAGCGCCCCTACCGCGATTTTGAACAATTAATTCAAACTCTGTGCTACACACTGAGCTGCATGGTAATGCTATCTGGTGAGCAGGCGCCACACGCCAGACGCCAGGCCCCACGCTCTGCCCACGCTTGAAGGCTTCCGCTTGGCAGCCTTCGATCGCCCATAAACCCGTGCAGTGAGTGCATGACGTCACGCCTCGTCGTTTTACATAGGTCTTATGACGGAACGAAGTGGGAGCCTAATGCTTTTCTCTTCCCTGTCAACAGCTTCAAATGCGTTATAGACGGCCGTTAACTAACCGACAAAGAAAAATTTTGATGTGATTGTTATATAAGTCAAATCCATTATTAATAAATAAATTCATTTACAAATATATTTGTAAATTTCTTTTGGGCGGTGATTTTTATAAGGGAGGCTCCGCCTTACTGTCTTTAATGACGAGCCGCGCCTGAGTAGAAATGGGTCCGAGAAAACTCGCTCGCCGACCGACTCGAGCGAGGAACTCTTTCGCCTCCGCAGAGGCGAACGAGACAACTCTTTCAAGTGTGTGGGGGTCCATAAGGGTCCCTTGTTTCGATTTTCCACATTTCTCGTCGCACATCTCTGGAAACACATTCCTCGGTGTAGTCTGTTGCGGCCTTAAGAAGGAACTTCTTAACCTTTCACTACCAATGGGACATGTAGCCTATGTCCCGCTGGGTTATGCAGCTACTTAAGGAGCAAATAAGTGTTCAAAAATGCTGTAGCAATGTCCCATTATTGCTGCTAATCAAAGCGATCTAAATTTTGCTGCATATTACGAGTAAGGTGAAAGAATTGATAAATTTTCTTCTTTGAATTGTATGACTTATTTTATATATCAAGAAAATAAAAATTTGAATAAAAATCAAAGGGTGAAGAGAAAGTTAAGTAACGGTACGCGAAAAACCGGCGAATTTTTGGCAGAAAATCTCTTATTACAGGGCCACACGTTTTTTAAAGAAACAGCTACACATTTTTAAAGAAAATTGTCATTTAGGACGAAGTTTTTGTGTTTTTTAATATTCTAAAATTCATATTTCCGTTCTACCGTAAGGAAATCGAAAAATGAGGAAAATGTCAAAAAACTAGTTTTGGCAGCGATAGATGGCAGCGATAGATGGCAGTGGCAATTCCGAATAGCTAGCCCAGACCCAAAGAAATAGAAACTAATACAGGAAAGTCGATGCCATTCTGTAGCACCACTAGTTTCATTTAGTTGGTCTTCTGTACAATCGGCATCATAGAAGGGGATCGTCTATGCACCGCAGGCAGTGTGTGAGTGCAGTTCAGGCCGTTGGCAGAGCCGTTGGGGAATGTATCCACCGTCTTCAGAGCGGATCGGGAGGCGGCACCGCATGCGTGCGACGCCCTCTCCCTCAAGGACTAAAGACCGCTCTACAATAACCCCTGAACGGGAACGTAAAGATAGTTGAAGGCAGGCGTTCACAATACAACGGGAACGCGAAGCTTGACGGGAAGAATGCACAGAGCACCAAAGCTTACTTTGTCTCTGGAAGAATGGTCAACATTTATCTTGGCCCGTGAACGGGAAGCCTCTCGACCAAAGAGAGTACAGCAAATGGCGGCGAAGCTTTCCAGCTCGTCTCTGTTCCATGATTGTAGTGTTCTGTGAAACTTTAGTGCAAATAAAATAACATGCTCTGACCTCGGACAGAGCATAGTAGCAGCTATGGAGGTAGTAAACGAACCCCGCCGTCAACGGACAGTTTATACGAGTACCAACAAAGTGTAATTCAACAACAGCAACAATTACAAAAACAGCAACTTCAGCTGCAGTCACAACAGCAACAACTAGATAAACTGCAACAACTCCTGAAGCACCAGAAAGTTCCCGTCATCAACAAGCGCAACCGATGCAGCAAATTCAGAACTTAATCGAACAAAGCAGTAATTCAAGTAGTGACAGTAATATTCATAAATGGCAAGTTGTTGTAAGCAAGCGCAAGAGATGTAAATCAAACAGCCCTGAAAGACAAAAACAATCGAAACATCAAAGTGCAAACGTAAGTAGCATACCAACAGGCAATAAATTTCAGATCTCGAACTAATTAATGACTATGAACCCAATAATAAAGTAACCGATGTAAGTCACAAATCCAGCAACTTTCAGAAAGTGCAAAAGCCACCTCCAATATTTCTCCCTGGGGTAAATGACTTCCACGCAATGTAAGAAACTTTACAGAAGGCCGTGACAAAGGAAGAATTCTGCTGCAAGCTCGTGCATCAAGATAAATTTAAAATATTATCGGCAACAACAGAAGCTTATCTATCACTTACTAAGTATATTATTAAAGAGAAAATTGTGTTTCACAGCTATCAGCTAAAAGAAAAAAGGGCATTTAGAATAGTCTTAAAATACGCATCCTTCAATAGATATTCATGAACTGATAGCAGAAATAGAAGAAAACGGTCATACTGTAAGAAACATTCATAACTGCAAACACCGAGTAACAAAAGCTTCCCTACCGTTTTTTTTTTTTTTGATTTGGAACCAAAAGAGAATAACAAAGATATCTATAAACTGCAGTACCTTCAAAACACCAAAATAATAATTAAAGCTCCAAGAGTTAAAGCGAGATCTTGTGCAATGCCATCGTTTCCAAAGTTGGGAGCACACTACTGCAACCATCCTTATCGATGTGTAGTGTGCGGTGAGAATTACGATAGCAGAACCTGTGATTACAAGAAAAATAAGACGCCCCGAAGTGCGCCTTTTGTGAAGATCCGCACACGGCGAGTTATAAAGGATGTGAAATTTACCAAAAAATACGTAATAAAATATATCCACAAGTGTCTAAAATTCCCCAAGATTCAAACAACATTGCTTCTCAAACCAAGATGAATACAGATCAAGAAAACTTCCTAAAACTGAGACGTACTTCCAGAAATAATGTAAATCAACATGGTACTTATGCACAAGTACTGAATAGCAGTGGCATAGCGTCAGGGGACGCTAAGATGCTGAGCATCCCCACGTCAAGTATTAATCAAATATTGTATCGATAAACTTACAAGTGGTTCTTTGAGCGAAACACATTTTGTATTAATATTAAAGTGGTTTCCTGTGATTGAATTCGGCGCGTTGGTACAAGCTGGCCTCTGATTGCTTGGATGCTAAAATGGTTCTAGCATCTGCCAAGAGATTGCGAAGGGCAATGACACATGCGCAGACAGTGAGGTTCCCCCCTCCCCACCTCACCCCTCTCCTAAAGATTCACGAGTTTCTGACGCTAGCATACGACCGAGCGTACGACTGAGCAGGGCGAGGCGTATGAGCAAGAGATGTATAAGCAAGTCGCTCGTTTGTGCACGAGAGCGCAGCACACTTGACACTGCCAGTGAAATATTTTTCTTTCTCACTTGAGATTCTCTGCTTGGTCATGATCACAAACAGGAGAAATAGTGTTTGCCTACTAATTCTTAATTAATATCTAAGAAGATGCATTCTTCATAAAATAAATTAAATATTATTTTGCTCTGAACTGTATAAATTCACAAGTGATCTCATTGCCAATCGCGCATGAAAATTAAAGCTGAGCCATTGCATAATTTGCTTTCAAGAACTCTCCTGACATAAATCTGCTGGAGTATTGTTACATTTGTTTTGATAAAATAGATTCTAGAGAACATTAAACATCATATTGTGTTCAGTTGGCGTTATTGTTGAGCATCCCCAAACACGCGGGTCACGCTACGCTTCTGCTAAAAAGCTCACAAAAGAATGATAGCCTCAACAATAATGCAACTAATATGGAGTCTAATACTCAATTATTTTCAATAATACAACAGTCTTTCGAAAGATTTGAAGCTATACTCAACAGACAAGCAGAACAAGTAAATGCACTTTTAAATCTTGTGTCAAAACTGCTAACTAAATTGTGAACAAATCATATAAGATAGCATCATGAAGCGCCAATGGCTTGTTACAACACCGAGATGAAGTCAAGCGTTTTCTTCTGTTAACAAATACGGATATTACGCAAAAATCTTGGACTTACTCAGGACAGAAGACTCACGTGGAAAAAACATATCAAGAATAAAAGAAAAGAATTAGACCTAAAACTTATGAGGTTAAACTGGTTGCCGAGAAGAAAATATTATATTTAAGCATCGCAAACAAAGTAATTGTGTACAAAGCAATATTAAAATCAGTCTGGACATATGGCATACAACTTTGGGAAACAGCTCAAAATTCTAACATCGAAATATTACAACGCTTTCAGCCAATATCTTTAAGAAGATTTGTAAATGCCCGTGGTACGTAAAGTACGCAACAATACATGAAGACTTACAGATACCAACAATAAGAGAATAAATCAACAAGACCAGTGCAAAATACCTACAACGACCACATAACCATCCAAACATTCTAACCATCAACTTACTAGAGAATAGTGACACTACCAGACGACTTCAACGACAACATCCTCTAGACCTTGCATATCGACTGTAAACTGTTCATTTTAGAAATTGTGTTTCGTGTATTCATTGTATGTATCCATTATTGTATATTTATAAAATGTTTAATGCAGCTTGTTAACTATTAATAATGTAAAATTAGTGGAGTACGGTCAATAGACTTTACTCCTCTCAAGTACTACTTTACAGAAAATTTATGTAATTTTGCGAAATGTTTGTTCACAAACAAATTGCAAAATAAAATATATATTTAAATAAAAAAATCTGTTCCAGCTGATCGAGCCCGCGGCCTGCGCGCGAAACTGGTCTGGAGCGGATTTGAGAGTGCAGAGCGATATTGAGGTTACAGCGTGGATTTGCGAGGTTAGGGTTTGAGGCAGATTTAGTTAATCTTTGGATTGTTTTAGTTCTTTTTAGTCATTTCAGTATAATTCGTTTTCTATTTATATTAATACACATAATTAAAATTTCCCACAAAATAAAATTGTACGTGTCGTTTAAGTACATTGGAGTTGTTTGTTTATTGATAAAATTTTCGTTAGTAGTTTTTGCATTTTTACTTTCCCGTACACCGCCCAAGTAGACCTGGTCCCTGCCGAGTACCGCCGTGTGTGTAAATAAATAAAGCGGTGCCCGGCGGGGGCCGCCTCGGCCGATGAGCGATCATCTGGCGGAGGCCAATCCTCACCTGAAGACTCCCGCGCCACCACCCGGAGCTCCTCGATGCCCCTACACCCTGTCAAAGAAGATAGTGAAGTGATTGAGCAGATAAAATGTAAATAGTGTAAATAGTAATCAGTGCACAACAAGGACGTGACAGTGACACCTGTGCTTAGAGTTAGGCCATTTCAGCTACAATTTCGCTAAGATAAAAGCAATAAGGACGTGACAGAGTCGCCTATGAAGTAAGTTTAATTAGATGTAGGTTGTTGAAATAAAAGAGAGGAAAATCCTCAGACTACTATAAATAACGCAAGAAAGGTCAAAACAATCCTGAACTCTCCAACCAACCAATGTATAAATACTATGAAGTGCAAAACTACCACCATGTATAAAAATTGTTCTGTCGACAATAAACGCTACTTAAATACGGAGTAATATACGTAGTGTAGGGAAAGTTATGTAATGCTGCGCGAAAAAACGGCGAAATTTTGGCAGAAAAAAATTCATTGCCGGGCACTGAAAACGAAATAGTGGATAAAGCCAGTTGCTAAATTAAGAGAGAAAAAATCCCCTAGCACGTGGCGTAGCTAGAATCCCTCTTTTGTGGGTCCTTGATACTGAAAAACCAATTGAAAGCGAAACGTTCGTCCATCCGTCCGTGTGTGAACACTACTACAGTCCGATTAAAAGAAGTTGGTGATTGACAGTTGTGCTTCTGAAACTGTAGATTCATACAATAAGGGTGCATGATTTGGTTACATTAATATGTTTTTATTTCAAGTGTTTATTTTCGTGTCCCGGGAATGCGTGCTCAGTGGTACGCAACCTGTCAACGTCGCTTCTTTCCAGTCACAATAGTCTATCACCGCCTTATTTTAATCCGACCATAGCGCCTAAACCATACGTAGGTTTTTTTTCAAATTGAAGAAACACGAGTCGAAGCTTTGAGATTTTGAAAAAGATTCTGTAAAATTTAGGGGGACTTTACATGAAGCCCTCCGGACATTTTCAAAATTTTCTCCAAAACGGCTCCAAATTGTTTCTTTAAATTTCGTATACGAATAGAATAAAAAAAAACACTTATTAAGGTGGCGTAGGTCCGAATTTCATGCTTAACTCTGAATTTTCGAAAATTGCAAAAGTTAAAATTTTTTATGGCCTCTTCCTTCAACTACGAAATTAAAGATAGGGGTTTTTCTTTCAGATAAAATTCGTTCCCCATAGTGAGTTCTTTCATTAAGGTCATATACATTTTTTTGAAAATTATAATAGTTCTCGCGCAATGTTGTGCACAATATGTGCAATTTTTTTAAAAAAATTACAAAAACATGATTTTCTCAATAATGGGGGCAATTTTTTTCATAAAACTTTTGTTAAGAATAGTGCCTAATGTACTCTGTGAAATGACATAAAGGCCATATTTCTCTATTCTTCTGTTTTTTTCAAAAATTACAAAAATGTAATTTTTTTGACTTGTCTCTCACGTCGATAATATTTACATTAGCGTCGATTTGTTCACATTATAATATTAATGAGTACATGTGCTTTAATTAATGTCAAGTAAAGTTTCTCGAGAACTCAACCGTTTTCTGTGAAAACTAGCTCAAAATTCCGCATTTTCAGAAACGATCAAATTCCATATTCTCAAAAATTGCTCCAATTTTTTTCTTCAAACTTTTCAAACGGATGGTGGAAATAACACTTTTTAATATGCCTTAAAGTTAATTTTGGGGTATTTTTTCAAAAATTGTACAAATGTAATTGTTTTAAAAGATCTCTCGCACCGTAAATTTGCACATTTCCAGCAATTTGTAAACACTATTGTATTTGTAAGTGTGATTCAGATGACTTCAAATAAAGGTTTTCGAAAACTCCGACATTTTCTGAGGAAAAAACCTTCAAATTTCACATTTTTAGTAGCGATTAAACACCATTTTCTTAAAAACGGCTCCAAATTTTTCAAAGAGAATAGCCATATAGGACGAGGTTTGACTGTTATTTAATATTCTAAAATTAGTATTTCCATCAGGAAACCGAAAAATTAAGAAAATGTCAAAAAAAAAATGTACTTTGGGCGGTGACAGATGGAAGCTGGCAAGAGTAGGTGTAAAGTCCGAATAGCCGAGACCGAAGGAAATAGAAAGCAGCGGGAAAGTCTGTGCCATTCTATTGCACCACTAGTTTCATTCTGATGAATTCTTTTTCTAATTAATACTCTTTCGTTAAAAATATTCATTATTCATACCAGCACTCGCAAAAAACTGACAGATGGCAAAGCAAAGAGTGAACAGAGTTGCGCAGCTAGAAGTGCTTTGGTTTCGACAACTGTTTCCAGAAATTCTCTTTTTTGCCGCTATTGGTTCATAATGCTATTCCTATCCCTATTGGCAATTACCATTATCCGTTCGAAAAGTTCGAAGAAAAAATTTGAAGCCATTTATGAGAAAATGGCGTTTGAGTGTTTTTGAAAATGAAGAATTTTGAGCTAATTTTCACAAAGAAAACAAGTAAAAAAATTACATTTTTGTAATTTTTGAAAAAACAAAAGAAATAGCAAAATAGCGTTTATGTCATCTCATCCCTACTCATCTATCTCATCCCTACCAAAAGTTTAAAGAAACAATTTGGAGCCATTTTTGAGAAAACCTTGTTTTTGTAATTTTTTAAAATAGCATATATTGCACGCAATATTCCGCGAAAACTACTAATATGTTTTAAAAAATGTTCATGGCCTTAATGAAAGAACTGATTCTAGAGAACAAATTTTATTTTCATAATATAAATAATAATATAAATATTGAATATATAATATATAAATTTGAACAAAATTCATTTTATTCAATTTTGTTGTAGGAAGACGCCGAAAAAATCCAAACTTTTGCTATTTTCGAAAATTCAGAGTTAACCGTGAAAATCGGACCTATACTTCGGTTTTTCTTCCTTTGCGCACGGGGATCTGTCAATAAAATGGAATATCTCATATATTTCGCGACGTTATCCGTTGTGCCGCCAGAAGTCGCATGATCGCCAGCACTGTTCGATACAGCCGCGATCATGAGACTCCTAGCGGCATAACCGAGAACGACGCGAAATACAGTGAGATATTCCATTTTATTGACACACGCCCGTGCGCCAAGAAAGAAAAACCGAAATATAAGCCACCTTAATAAGTATTTTACTCTATACTTACGAGAAATTCAAAGAAAAAAATGAAGCAGTTTTTGAGAAAATTTTGAAAATGTCCGGGAACTTCATGTAAAGTACCCCCAAATTGTAAAGAATGTTTTTCAAAATCTCAAAGCTTCGACTCGAGTCAGATGGAGGTTTCTTTTAATTTGGGAAAACTTCTATGCATGGTTTAAGCCACAGAACACTCAAGGTTTAAGCGCTAGTGGTGTTCACAGACGGACGGACGTTTTGAAAACTAAGCTTGATAACTCTTGGCGCGTGAGGGCCTATCTTCACGATGGAATATCTCAGAACATTTCACATCTTTCTCGGTCGTCCGCTAGATGTCGCAAGATCGCAACTGTATCGAGCAGTGCTGGCGATCATGTGACATGTAGCCACACGACCGAGAAAATACACAGATTAAATTGGTGACTGCTGTGAACATATGGAACCATACATTACAAAATTAAATTTATTAATGTACATAGTAAATAAATACAACAATAAATGTTTTCAAATAATGCAGAAATAATTGCAATTTACATTAAATAATTGGAAATTTTGGGCAGATACCAAGAATGTATACCTACTTTCTAATTGGAGGGGGAAAATGAAACATAACATTGTATGGTGCGCTTCTTAATCGAATGCTATTGGCAAGCATTTCGGTTAAGCTAGTGGGGTTAAAGTTAGGGCTTAAAGATAGTGTTATGCATAAAGAATGGATTTGCATTGAAATCTGGTCTGATTATGATACATTGTGATATGAAATAATTGATTTTAAAGCATGTTCCAATTATTTGGTAATTCAGTGTTTAATATATATATATATATATATATATATATATATATATATATATATATATATATATATATATAATGTATATATATAGTATGTATGTGTGTATATATATATATATATATATATACACACACACACACGTACTAATACACATACTATAATTATGTTGGGTTTATCCCTTCTATGAATTGATAAAAATGTATAAATTCAAAATTTTTGTTTTTATGTTGTTGGCAGATGATTCCAGATGGTGAAACTCTTTGTACAGAATTAACTGTTGATGACCATGCATACATAATATGTTTAGTTGTTGAAAACTCACTTGAACAATTATCAGTGTTTGTAACAGATTGTGAAGAATTTTTTAAAGGATGCATTACTTCAGAACAACTAGCACTAATGGAGAAAAAGTTGAAAGTTTATTCTCAAAAATCAAGAAGTAATTTATTCAGGTGTGTTATACTTTCTGTAATATTTATTTATGAGTTGTGATGGTGCTGGTAAAAGTAAATCTCATGTAGTGATTTGTTACAGAATTGCAATGAAGCAGAAAAAAATTTCATTTTCAAAAGTTTCTTTACAATTAAATTTTACCATTTCCTCTGAAACAATTCCTGTAACTATGAAAGAAATAGAAGCACATAATAGACCTGCATATGTAAAAGCATTGTTTTTCCGCATGGCTAAGGAAATGAGTGGCCCTGAGGTAAGTTTACCTTCATTCCTATTTACATCAACAGTTGAGTTGGTATTTACAGCCCACCAAGATCCCATTCAGGAGTAAGCTTCAAGAGCAATTTCTTTGCTTATTATACTGTGGAGATTTTCTCTTAGAAATCAAAATCATGATATTTAATTGTAGAAAATTGTTTGTTGATGAAATGAAAAAACTAAAATCTTTCTCAGTAAGCAAATAATATAATTGGACACTCATTTTAACTGGAGGATTAATAGTTTAAAATGAGATTGACATTATGTATTTATATTTAATTGGCAATGTTCTGTTTCTTTATGACTATGACTAATATGATGGAAGGTTTGTTCCACTTGGCAATTGATTTCCATGCTGTCCTTATCATTAATTTTTTTAATTTTAATTAAAATTGAAATGTTAAAATGAAAATTAATGTTAATTAACATTGAAACATGCTTTCAATTAGAATGTTCTATAATTTTTTTCAAATACATATTACATAAATTGATATAAAAATTTCAAGTAGCTGATAAATATCATTGAAACAATACACCTACTTTAAGTCGTTTGTTTTATTTTAGGAGAAAATGTCACCAGCAAAGCCTTCCATGTCTACAACAATACGAATTAACTCACAAGCCAGATCTGTGAAACAAAAATTACCTGGCACTAGTATTGTGAATCCTGGTGTGAAGCGCATATGCACAGGGTCTGGTGTACAGTTTGAGGAAGACTGATGGAAATTGCTCACACAATTTCCAAACAGAGATGCAATTAAATATAATTAAATTGATTTAATATTTATATTTTTTGTTACTGACTTGAAATGTTTATCATTTACTATTTTTGACATTGTTACTATTGTTGCAAGTTTGTGTCTTTTTATTAATTGAATCACACATTTTATGTGTATATACAAAAGATATAATTTATCATTTTACTGAATGAAAAATATGGCTGTTTTGTCTCATGTGTAAATATACAGGTACTGCTCAACAAAGAAAACATTCGAACCGTCAAATTTAAATTACCAAGGAAATGACACGTTCGGATGCCATTGTGATCTAAATAAAACTTTATTCATTTGAAATACCTCAACAATAACAACAACAACAAGAACCATAAATAAGAATGAGGTGTCATTTCGCCCTGAATGGTTGCAGAATGGCGGTCGAAAGGTTGGCACCAGTGCCTAGGACGCATTGCGTCTCCCGGGCACCCAACAAGCTCTCAAGCTCAAACTCGGGCCGCGGAAATTACGTTCTCATGAGGTGTCATTGCCAAACTAAATTATTATTTGTAATTGAGGGATAACCAAGAGGGCTACTGAGACCACAAAGGTGATAGCAGCCAGCATCAGGGGACGGTGGCGAATGCTGAAATGAAGGCAACTACTGGGAAAACTTGTCGCTCAATTTTGAGATCAAGAAGGAAAGGGTGGCAGCAGTTGTGATATTAATTTTATGCTAAGTGTCCTCTTGAGAGAAAATGGTCTGGAGACTCGACTGACAAATGGATAAGGGCCTGAAAGGCGAGCAGTGTCGGAGACAAACCCGTGCAGGTTTCCGAGACTGCAACTGTCACAAGGGGACGTTTTCATGTTTGCTCTCGTGACTCAGTCTCCAGTCTTTCGTCAGTGTTGGAAGATTTTTCTTATCTCTCGGACACTTGATTTCATTCTTGTGTGTATTTTTCGTTTTATTTCGTAATTCTGTGCTTTTCTTTGAATTTTGGTTAATTCTTTTTTAAAATGAGCTGTAAGAATGTCCTATAAAAGCCATATTTACTGTAGTTAAATTTTGAATTAACAATACTTACAATCTGGGGGTGTCCCAAAGATTTCATCCAAACTTTAATTTACTAATATTGATTTAAGCATACCCACTAGAAGAATAGGATTGAGAAAAGACTGAAAGAGAGTGGAGTGACGCAAATTGCGGTCAAATCACACAAGTGACTACGAGTTGACTCAAGTGGACACGAAATGTTCCTGGTCTGATGACTGCAGTGACTGTCAAGTCTCAGGAGTCTCGTCTTGAGAGCGAAAGTGATCTCAAATGGACAACACCACGACTGCCTCAAATGAACACTTTGCTCGCTGAGTTCCAGGCTTTATATAAGCCGTCAGTCAACCAGAAATTCACGCTTCCTTTTCCAGTTTTATTGTAATTTCTATTTCAAACAAAAAAACACGAACATTAGTGATATTTTAATTCAGACAGTTTTGTATATGAATGCTAGGCGTAATGCCGCACAAATGCGGAACGGAGATGTTCACCATACAGCGTACCCTGATCGAGATGCGGGTCAATGACCCCCATCTCGATCACGTTTTTGTCCAGTTTCCCTGATCTATTGAGCAAATGCTGAGATGGCCCCTTGTTTTGCTTCTGGACGTAAATGTAGCTTCACTAAGCACACGTTTTGTTGAGCACTCCTTTTGCTTTGAGTGGTAGGAGTAGAGCTGAGGGTTACTATTTTGTTAGCAATGCAGAAACATCACACCTGCAGTTCGTTTACTATTGCAAGTATGTTTTCTAAAACTCGGGAACGAAAATCTCTAGTTTTTCAAATAATGTTGAAAATCTCGCGCTTCTTTTTCTGCGCCTCAAGAAAACGTGCGCAGATAATCTCCTCCCCCATACGTCATATACAGTTTTTACTGTTTTTTTGACTAAATAAATATCAATACCCGGAATCACTATCGAACTCAGACCAGCGATTGGGTCGCCGAGTAAGCGAGAGCAAATGTGCAAATGTGTACTCCTTTCTTGAGCCTTCTTTAAAATTTATAATTGCTACATTAATATAGAACATTGTCATTCATATAAGATTTTTATAATAAATATTTTAAGCACTTATTTTAAATGTCTGTCATTTATTGGAACTCCACAAAATGTTACAGGATTCATAACCAAGTTCGAGAGGAGCGCTAATGTCATTTTGAGAAGTAGTGCTGAAACAGCACACATTTCCCTTATTACTGACAAAGTAATATTTCTGAGCAACTGACACTTCGGTCATCACTTCAAAAACTAACCAAAGGAAGCGCGTCGGGTGCGAACCTGCAATTACTTCCAAAGTTAGGAGCAGTTACCATTTATTTCAGAAAACAAACTTTAAAACATTACTGTAACTATTCGGAACACGTTTTGCAGGCAAGAAAGGCCACATCTTGCCTTGTTTGCTGCGAAAACTGTCAACTTTTAAATGAGTACGATAATCAGCAATCAAATCTTAAGAGAAAGAAATTTCCCACTTACAGCTGAAACCCCATCAGTTCATCTGTAATTGAAACATCTGTAAATGAGCATCAATTTAGGATCCAATGATTTAATTAATTTCGAGTTTACCGCCGTCTACCCTTACGTCGGGCCAATTTGCCGGAACCACCGCCAAGGAAACGAAATTGGACTCTCGGATACTATCTGTCCGACCAACAAACCAATTTTTCGGTGGTATTAGGAATTTCGTCAAGGCAACATCTATGCGAGCATGACTGAAATCTGAGGAAACTTAAGCGGTGTTGTCGGGCTGTTGCACAGTGATTCCCGACCTCGAAAATCTGGTCAAAGTGAAAAAAAATTTTTTAGAGATTTTATAATCACAATAGTTTATTCTTCTAGTCATAGTTAAATTGCAGATGAGGAACACATCGACTTTATTCATCTTCGGAATCCAGTTTGAAAGCTAACTTCATACAGCAGTGTTCTACAGCGACAGTATGAATGATCGGGTTATTAAGATTATTGACAAAGGTTATGTACGAATATAACACTAGATTAAATATTTTTTTTGTTTTCCACCTATATAAACGACCTTTTCTGTTGCAAGAAATCGTTCATAATCGGGCGTTTTACGGCACAAATGATGACGTATTAGATTTTATGGCACGAATGATTGCGTCATCACACATTCAGCAAATCGCAGCGAGAGAATCGGGGGAGGTGGAGGTACACGGTTTTCTCGCACGGGATACCTTCTTTTCACACCGTTCTGAGCACATTCCCCCTCCCTAAGGAAAGCCCGGCGGTGACCTCACGGACTGGGCGTTTGCTATTGGCCAGCCACGACTGGCATCGACGCACATGCGATCCGCCTTGTTCCGTCATCATTTTTGCCCGCATTACTGCGTTTATAATTTTTGGAATTATTATTGTGGTGGTCGCCCGCGCACCTTTAAAAGGGCCGCCACAGGAACGGGGCAGCGAGGCGGAGAGGCGCCCACATGGTACCTTTGCCGCCCGGGAGAGCGCGCGCGGCTTAGAGGCGCATAGAGTCCCTAGATAATGTATCTAGGGACTCTAAGGCGCACGAGCCGTCACGCTCCCGGTCAGCACAGCTGAACTCGCACCCGCCCTTACGGGCGGGTTGGCCGGCAATCCCTCAGCCCCGAGGGGGTATAAATCACCCCCCGTCAGGAGAGGCCGGCAGTTCGAGTCTTCCCGGCGAGTTGCGAGTATCGGCTATTGGTTGGTGATTTCGAAGACGGCTACACTACGCACATTCCCGGCACATCTTCTGGACTTCGCTACGACCGTCGCTGTTTCTGTTATATCTCCTGGACTTTGGACATTTTGGAAACGACACGGACTATCCTACTTGGATTCTGGAACTTTGCCTGTACCTAAGTTTTCTGGTTCATTTTGGTCACAACAATTATAATGCTTACGCCCAAGAGCATACATATAGTAAGTAGTCTTTACACATTGGAAGGAAGAACCAAAATATTTGATTTCAGGTATATTCTTCTATTTACTACATTGAAACCAAATGCTTGAATGTGCAGAATAAACACACACATTCAAAATAATGTTCCAGAGTAAACTTAAACCGTCATTTTCAGGAGTATTTCGATCTGAATACCCACATACATTGGCTTTACATGCCTGCCACGAGCTCGTGTGTGCTCGAAAAACAGCAAGTTGTCGCACGACATACGAGCCTGGAACACAAACCGCACGGAACAAGACGAGTCGTTCAGTTCCTGCGTTCAGCTCTGCTCATAATAACACCGTTTTTCCGATTTCACCAGAAAAAATATATAACAATTTTTTAGAAAAATAGGTGACACTTGGAAGTGTCTTTGGGCACTATACAATGAAGAACTAGCTAAACCCTCGCGATTACATCGCACAAAAGGAGAGTTGTAGAAAAGTTATCATAGGAAAGACAGCATTTCCATGAATATACAAGTTTTATATCATCAACGTGTATGATTTTCAATGCTTTGCTGCATCTGGGATCCAATCGTATTGTCATCTCGGCATTGGATATATAGTGGATGTAATTTCTTCACTAGATGTCAAAATAAAATAATATATTCTTCATACATCTATCATCAATATTATAATCAAATCAGTGTACTGTTATAACATTAGCCAACATGTACACCAACACATCTTATTATACCTCCTAATGGAATGTAGCTAATACTAAGCAAATATAGTCGTAGATATTGCACAAGCGATGAGTATACATCAGCAATTTGAACCATACCCTCCCTGTGAATATTTTAAGGGTCGAATTCATAGTCGTTTCTTATAATGAGAGTCCCTTAAGTAAGAGATTCCGATTCATAAAGAGTCTTTATTTTCAAATGAGTGACGAATGAGTAACCATTCATTCGTATAAGGAAGGTCGCTGGTGGCGTTAAGAATTCCTCATTCGCCAGGTTTGATTAAGTGAAGTCTACGAACACTTACTAAGTTTGCAGGTCATGGCAAAAAATGACGATGATTTCTTGAAGTATTTTGAGTTTTACACTCAAACTATCGTCCGCGTAACGAATAAGTATATCAGAGATGCCGATAATCCATTGGAAATATGCAACAAAGAACAATTTGAAGGTGCTTTCGTTTTCGTAAAATCAGTTGTAAATATTGTTCCTCTCATTAGTGTTTCTTAAACATAGATTGTTTCACTATCGATTGTTGTCGATACTATTGTAATTGAATATCGAGAGCACTGATATTTTCTCATTTTTACTTTCCCGCATACGTACGTATATACGGAGTAATATACGTAGTATAGGGAAAGTTATGTAATGCTGCGCGAAAAAATGGCCAATTTTCGCCAGAAACAAATTCGTTGCCGGGCCATGATAACGAAAAAGTGGATAAATCCAGTGGCTAAATTAAGAAACATTGGGTGATATGAATAAAAATGAGTAAGTACTTGAAAGTAATTGCTCACGAGTACAAGTAGGAACAACTACTTCTCAAAAGCGATTGCTTCTTTTCATATGAATAAAAAGTTCTGCGAAACCTGGAGCATTTGCTTCTCTAAGTAATTGCTCACTAACTGATTTGTTGTGATTGGTCGATTTTCGTCTGTTTTGTTTGTATACGTTACCGCGCGTCGCGCAAGGTGCGTCGCGCGTGGTCTTTCCATCATGGCGACGGGCGCTTGTTCCTGATGTTGACCATGTTAGGTTAAGTAGTACAGTTGCCGTGCATAGTTGGCGAAATCTTAGGAAATCTTCCAGCATTCAGTCACTCACTACCTAAAACCTTACAACCAGTTCACATCAGTCGTGTATAACCGCTCTTGTATCCATTCAATACGATTTCAGTCACCTACAGAGGTTGCTCTGAAAATTCGAAGTAACTGCTTCATACTAGAAGCAAATTCTCGATTTTATTTATATGAAAAGTAAGCAATTGCTCCTCGGCCGAGTAGTTACTCATCAATGGAGAAATTGCTCAAAATAAGAGCAATTACTCGCGTCTTTTATTCATACTGCTTGAAGCAATTGCTTTGGAAATTCGAGAAAGAAGTAATAACTCATTTTTATTCATATCACCCAATATCCCTTTCACTATACCACCTCCCCTATCACCCAAC
>JAHLJT010009686.1:0-31608 GCA_031308135.1 Acheta domesticus
GCGTCTAAAAAGGCACTGAAAATGTCAAAAATAAGGAGAAAAAAGGCACTGTCATAAATAACATGTACAACAAATTTAAAAATTTATTTGTAAAACTCCATACATATTTACATCCTTTCTACATTTTATTCTTAATAGTTTCCATTGTATTATATTACCAGTAACTTTTCAAGGATTGCAATTTCAAATCTGCAACGATTGGGAGACAAAATCAGTTTTGGAATACAGTGAAGGATTGGATTTCTGAACACCTACTTATGTGTCTGGCATATATTTTAGAAGTCCAACATTAGCAACACTGAAATCTTTTCGAAATTTACATTTATTTCCACTGGGTGCCCTGGGTGTATTGTTCAATCGACCATTTTCTCAGAACATGGCTAGTATTTATGAAATAGGGAAATGGAGAAAAATGTGTTGGTATAGTTTCAGGAATTCTCTCGTATTTGAAAACACAAATACGTGAATTGAAGGTTTCATAATGAATGGTCAGGTTGGACCATGGCCGAGTTTTTGATATCTTAGCATTGTATATAAAAATAATACATAAAGGCAAAAACTTGCAATAATTCTAAAGAAAAGGCATTTATGCTAAAATAAGCACTATGAAACTTCATACGTCCTCATTTATCATGATTCGTGCACATTATTATCAGTCTTTTAAATAAGTTCCCAAGAAAAGAATAGGCATTCCCTAAACATCCGATGTCTAAATATTACCAATAATGATGATGATGATGATGATGATTCTAAGTATAATATAATAATAATTATTATTATTATGACAATAACAACAGATAAACAAATCCTAAACAACAGTCCAGTTATTGTACTGGTTTTGAAGACTGAAAGAAAAACTTGTCATCAATATTGCAGTCCCTCTACCAGCAAATCTGAAGAAAACTCAGGAAAAAATTAACATATATCTGCCATTGGCAGAAATAAAATCTATGTGGGGTATGGCAAAACGCGTAGTGGTACCAGTTGTTATTGGTGCTATCGGGTGAATTCCCCAACACACTGAACACCAGTATTGACATCTAGACATATCCATCAGAAGCCCATGATCCTGGACACCTGCAGTATTTGTTTATTTATTTGGTCAAAAACAGTAAAAACTGTATGTGATGTATAGGGGGAAGAGAGTATCTGCGCACATTTTCTTAAGGCCCAACATAAAAAAAAAATATCTAGAAAAAGAATTTAGAAAAATTATTATGTTAGAAAATAGAATTAGATTTTTTTTGTTCCTGAGTTATAGAAATCAATTTCAACAGTAAATGAACTGCTGATTTGATTTTTCTGCATTGCTTACAAAATAGTAACGAACATCAGTTCTACTCCTACCTTCTTCTCTTCTGTCAGCTCTCCGGCACTTATAGTTTTGCCATGGCTTCTTTTATTACGGCAGCCCAATCTCTTCGGTCTTCTGCTTTTCTTCTCCATCTTTTCACTCTTAGGGTCCTCAGATCTTCTTCCACCTCACGTTCATCTTAACCTCGGCCTGCCTCTACTCCTCCTACCGGCCATGCTCCCTACATGTATCTTCTTTATTGCCCTCTCTTCCTCCATTCTATTACATGTCCAATCTACTCCTACCACTACAAGCAAAAGGAGTGCTCAACAAAACATGCGCATAGTGAAGCTACATTTACGTCCAGAAGCAAAACAAGGGGCCATCTCAGCATTTGCTCAATGGATCTGGGAAATTGGACAAAAACCTAATCGAGATGGGGGGTCACTGCCCAGAAGCTGAAGTACATTACTTATTACAGGAGTATTAAATCTTTTTTTTAAATGTATACAATACAAATGTAAACTAATTCATTATATATCATTGTTTTGTTAAAATAAACTTATTTTTCTTTTTGATGATCAGTATAGTCTCTAATTGTATAGAAACATTATGCAGCAGAAAAGATTTTACTCTTAGCTTAAATTTGTGAACCGACTTGAATTGGTTAATGTCATCTGCAATGCGTTGTAAAGTTACATACATGTATTTTATGTACTGAGTTGTTGATACTGACACTTGATGAACGTGATTTCTACAATGTGTGTTGTAATTATAAATATCGATATTACATGAAAATATATTCCCTCTGTTAAGTAGGTCATTTTTGACAAATATTACAGATTCGTAAATAAATAGGCAAAGCAATGGTAAGATTCCAAGCTCAATGAAAAGAGCCTTACAGGGATCACGGGGAAGGCATTTTTTCATTATTCGAATGATTTTCTTTTGCAATCTGAAGGTCTGAGTACTACCAGATGAGCTTCCCCAGAGTATCATGCCATATCTCAGGCGGGAAAGTACATTTGCAAAATAAACGCACCGAGCTGCATGAAGGCTGAGAGAATTTGAAAGAATTCTGAATGTGTAACATAATGAACTTAATTTAGTGTTTAATTCTGTTATATGTACATTCCATTTGAGGTTTGATTGAATTGAGAGACCTAGAAAGACCCAACATCAGCTAATTGCATATTGTTCATTTTCAATGGAACATGCGATTGCAGATTTGAAATGCAAAAATGCACTGAAACAGTTTTTCCTTCATTAACAATTAATTTGTTATTATTAAACCAATTTAAAACTTCTGAAATCATACTATTTACTGCTTCTTTTTTGCAAAGAACATTCGTGTCATCAGCAAACAGTACCATTCTTCCATTTTTAATAGACGAGGGCTTATTGTTTACATATAACAAAGGACCTAAGATCAAACCTTACGGGACCTCATGCTCAATTGGCAAAGAATTGGAAACATATGTAATGCCCTTTCGTGCCAGTATAGTATTTCTACTCAATGAGTCCAACTTTTAAGGTATGAAGTTATCCAATCTAGGGCAATACCACGAATTCCATATGAAGGTAATTTTGAGAGCAAGATGATATGGTCAATAACGTCAAAAGCTTTCAAAAGAACTAAGAATATTCCAACGGGTGCTTCATTTTGATCTAATGATGAAGCAACATCTTTCAGAAAAGAAAAAATGGCAGTTTCTGTTTATTTTGATTTTCTTAAACCGTGTTGTGAGTCAGAAAACACTTTTTTTTTCCTGAGAAAAGTTTCCATTCGAGAGTAGAAAAGCCTCTCTAATATTTTTGAGGAAACTGACAAAAGAGAAATTGGCTGGTAATTTTGAATTTCATTTTTGTTCCCTTTTTTAAAAAGTGGCTTAATTTTTGCTGTTTTGAAAATATCGGGAAATATTCCTGTACATAAAGAGGCATTGAAAATGTGAGTTAACGGATGTATACAGGCGCAGGTGCACAAGTTTTTAATAAACAATCTGGAAATTCATCTAAACCAGATTAATATTTATTTTTTAGTTTACTGACTATTCTGAGGATTTTGTTGGGAGAAGTTTCAGAAATAATTGTCCCAGTATTGTCCAAAGAATACTGGGAGTGAAGATGGGCAAGATGTCATACAGAAATCTTACGTCCTTTGGCTACATAAACCTGGAGTAAGATGTTTGCCTCCATTAGAGTGAAATAAGAGGATGATGATGATCGTAATGATCCTAATAATAATAATAATAATAATAATAATAATAATAATCATTGTTATTATTATTACTCGACTTATCACGACATTCTATGCAATAAATTGAATTGATACGGTATACAAGGTGAAGCATTGAATTGGTTTCACTCATATCTGACAGATAGATATCTGCAGGTTCAAGTGAATAGTTATATTTCATCTATGTATAAAGTAACCTCTGGTGTCCTGCAAGGTTCACATCTGGGGCCAATATTGTTTACTATTTTTATCAATGATATTGGGAATAACTTTAATCAGAATACCTGTTATGTGCTGATGATTTGAAAATCTTTAAAAACAATAATTAGTGGCGACGATGCTTATGCTCTTCAACAAGACATCAATGGTGTGAAGAAAACAAGCTGCAGTTGAATATTTGAAGCTGCATTGAAATACGTGTATGGTGATATCTTTCACTCGTTCATTTCATCAAAGACGTATGACATATCAATTAAATGGCTTCAGGAAGTCACATCTGTGAAAGACTTGGGTGTCACGATTGATAATAAGTTGAGTTTTTAAAGCCATGTACACAATATCACATCTAACGCATACAGAGTTCTTGGATTTATACTCAGATCAGGAAGAGAATTCAACAATGTACACACACTTATTCATCCATGTTCTACCTTGGTCTGCCCGAAACTAGAATACTATGCTGTAATTTGGTCACCATATACAAATCTAATTGATAAAGTGGAAAAGATTCAGGAAAAATTCTACAAGTACATAATGTATTACATGAACATTAGAGCATACAACATGAGCATCCAGGACGACTACAATAAATTTACAATTGACAGTTTTTTGAAACGGAGAAAAATTGTATATCTTATATTTTTTTACAAGTCAATTAATGGGAAAATTGATTGTATGGAAATATTAGAACAATTTGAATTCATTTGTCCAAAACCAGGTTTGAGAATAAGCAGATTATTGAACTCAAAGAAGTCATTGAAAACTCATGTATGCCAAGGACCAAAATATAGAATAGTAAAACTTGTAAATGAATATTGTTCTCATATTGATATTTTGAAGGTTCTACACCAACATTTTTGGCAAAAATAAGAAGCATAATACTTGCTAAATGATGTTAAAATTGATATTCAATGTTATGTTTATTCAATGTTTCTATTATATATTAATTGGTTATTTTTCTGTATGAATAAAGCCGACTGGCGTAAATAAACATTATCACTTTTATTATTATTATTTTTCCATTACATCACGACTGAAGATGTTATGAGTCAGCTGAATATAAAATCTACTCCAAGTTGCAACCAGCTACCTAAGGAGTAGATCCGGTGACTATCAGTGCCTCTACAATACTTTACGCAAAATGTGGGCTGTTCCAAATAAAGCAATTTCTTGCACTTCCCAGTCTTTTGAATTACCAGGGAGTTTAGACAAGTTCTTTACTCAAATTTTGCGGAACAAATCCCAGAGCTGTGCTTTTATGCCCCACATTCGGCTGATCTTGATTTCCAAACTCTTGTATTTAAGACGTTTCTCTGCCTCCTTGGTAACAACGTTTTGATCGCAAGGTACAGCAACATCGATAAGTAAACACGATTTGTTCTCCGAATCCCGGATGACTATATCCGGTTTGTTTGCCGCTATCGTGCGATCAGCTTGAATTTGTTGGTCGTACAATATCGTACGAATCCAACAGACGTCACTGGTTTTGGTGAGTGTTCGTACCACTTGGGGCATGTGTTTGGAACTTTGAGGGCGGTACAGATCTGCCAGTGGAGGTGGCTACACACCCTGTCATGCCTTTTCAGGTATTCGGTCTTTGCTAGGATTGGACAAGCTGAGATAATATGATCAATAGTTTCTACTTGCTCCTGGCAAATGCGGCATTTATCATCTTGGGAAATTTTGAGAACCGCTTTATCATAATGTCATGTTCTCAAGGCCTGATCTTGGGCAGCTATTACAAGTGCTTCTGATTCTGGCTTCATTCATCCCCTTTTAAGCCACATAAATGATTGATCTTTATTGATCTGCACCTTGTCCATTCTTTTTAGGTATTGTCTGTGGAGTGGTTTGTCTCTCCACGATTTCTTTAACATTTTTTTTGTCTCACACTTCATGTTTAGCAGCATCAGAAGTTCAGTGTCTGTGTTATTTGACATGTCTTGCCTAGTTTTCTTCGCAATGCTTCTTGCTACACTAACAATGCCTCTGTTTCCCATTCTTCGGTCAGATTTCATGACTTGCCTCATTAGAGGGTCATCTTGATGGCCAACTACATACTTCCCCAACCCGACTATTGCGTTGTGCCAGGAGGCCTCAATTTGTCTGAGGCCTCTTCCTCCTTCTTTACATGACACATAAAGTCTATGTATATCAGCTCGAGGGTGGGAAACATGATGCATTGTTAGCAGTTTTCTGGTTTTTCGATCCATGGTGCGAATTTCTTGCTCAGTCCAGTCCACTAGTCCAAAACTGTATTCGGCTACAGGTACCGCCAAACTACCTATTGCAGATATTTTATTCCTGGAATACAGAGCGGACTGCAGGACCAGTCTCACTCTCCTATAATACTCCCTACGTATTCTCTCTTTCATTCTGTCGTTCAAGATGGTTTCACATTCTTCAATGCCCAGATATTTGTAAGTTTTACCTGGCTCAAGATCTTGAATCACAGTGTGCGTATCAATTTCAATGTTCTCAGACGTTGTGAGTTTCCCTCTTTTTAAATTGATTTTTGCACACTTGTCAAGAACAAACTTCATGCAGATGTCATTGCTAAAGTCATTCACAACAGACAGCATTTGGGAGAGAATCGCTTCATTCTTAGCAAACACTTTGAGATCATCCATGTAAAACAAATGTGATACTGGCCTTTCATCACCATGGAGTTTAAAACCAAAGTCAGTTTGCAACAACTGTCTCGATAGTGGGATCAAACTAATGCAAAATTATTATTATTATCATTATTATTATTATTATTATTACTACTAAAGGAGAGAAAGGACGTGCAGTTTTAGCACCAGTTTTTTATTGTCTTCTCTAAGTGTAAGTGTGAAAGAAATTAAATGACACCTGACAACTTACATCCAAATCTGTTCAAATCTTATCTTCAGAACTCAACAAAGCAATATTCCTCTGGAACCCATGTTTCATACAGCTTATTACTTCAAAAGAAATCTAACTTAATGTTCATACACAAAGAATAAGATGCATCATACTGGAAAAATGCATCATACCAAGGTCCAAATTTTTAGAATTTTATAAACGTCATTTTAGGCTTTTTGAAAAAATCACTTGATATTTTTCAATTTTACCCCACATTCTTCCAGGCATGTTATGTTACACTGAAAATATTTCCGATAAATAATCAATATAATATAGAAGAGAATAGCATGGTATGGTTAGGCAGCCCGGAGTTGTCGTTCTCTGGAAATGCTCTTGGAGGTGTGAGCTCAGAGAGTATCTAATGTGACATGGGCAATGGCAAGTCTCTGGCACTTTACAAAGGTAGTACTGTGCCGGTTAAAGAAAACACCAATCGAAAACTTGTACAATGAAACCACTCTATGAAAAAATGCTATTATAAGACATCGGATGTTTAGGCACTAAAAAATCGCTATTTAGGCACCTAAAAAGGCACTGAAAATGTCAAGAATAAGGAGAAAAAATCCACTGTCATAAATTACATTCAGAATAAAATTAAAAATTATTTGTAAAACTCCATACATATCTACAATTCTTCTACATTTTATTCTTAATAGTTTCCATTACAATATATTACCAGTAACTTTTCAAGGATCGCAATTTCAAATCTGCAACGATTGGGAGACAAAATCAATTTGAATACAGAGAAGCATTTATGAACATCTACTGATGTGTCTGGCACATATTTTATAAGTCCATAATTAGCAACACTGAAACCTTCAGGGAATTTACAGTTATTCCAGTCAAAGGTGCCTCAGTGTATTGTCAATTGACCATTTTCTCAGAACATGGCTAGTATTTATGAAATAGGGAAATGGAGAAAAATATGTAGGTATACTTTCAGGAATTCTCTCTTAATACAAATACGTGAATTGAAGGCTTTATAATGAATAGGTCAGGTTGGATCAAGGCTGATTTTCTGATCTTAGCATTGTATACAAAAATTTTACATAAAAGGCAAAAACGTGCAATAATAAAAAAAAAAGGCATTTATGCTAAAATAAGCAAAAATAAGCGTTATAAAACTTCTTCATATGTCATCATTTGTCATGATTCGTGCACATACATTATCAGCCTTTAAATAAGTTCGCTAGGAAAAAATAGGCATTTCCCTAAACACCTGATGTCTAGCTATTATGAAGACTTCTCAACAAAGGCGTCACGAGGAGTTAGAGTGCTCTTGCTTAGAATCAACATAGTGTCAAAATAACACTCAAATATCAAATTTTGTTAAATGAAATGTTTTTGCTGTGTGTACATGCAAGGAAAATCATTGTGATAAACGACAGAGTGAACTTGTTATAATTCTAAATTTGACTATATAAAAATAAAATATAAAAACATTACTGGTAAGATTCGTTCTACAACAATTCATAATTTGTATCGTCTTATGTTCATTAATGCAAAGAACCACATATTTTTCATAATTGTATACACAAACATACATGTTACACACTTGTAGTCAAGATTATAAACAAGTGGCTCACCATTACACATGACATTCTCAGAATGAACCATTAATAAAACTGAATCCAAAGATAAGGAAATATGCAAAGGTCAGGGAATCTCAAAAAAATTTGTATTGCAACAAACTGTAAATGACTAATAGCACTGAATGTTCTTTGTATACATGTTGTTGTGTGTTTTGTTTTTTAATTATGGGGTGATTATTACATTTTCAATGTTTTAAGCGAAGGTTGGAAGATCATTTTCAAGTTGTTTTTGTTAGTTCATTTTTTTTTTCTTTTTCTTTTTTAAGATTTCCTGATCGAAACTGGGCGAAATCACAATAACACTTTATTTACAGTGAATATTTTGTCACAGGTTCAGTAGAATGGTAACAAACTAGGAATATAAAATTACTGTCACACAAATAAGTAATAGTAACATTACAATTGAAAAACCCTTCAAAACTTTAATTTAAAGCAATGGAACAATTTACGACCAAACATGTTATAACCTCAAGCAATCCATACCAAAAACGTACACGCTAAGCAATACGTGCAAAATCGGCGAATTACCGCAAGCCATTTGACCAGACCAGAGTATTATACTATGCATTTGACTACACCTACTTGCCAACGGTTGCCAACGTTACGTTTGTCGAGTAGGCACCACATATTAAAATTACAAAACATTTAAGAATTGATTCACTTCTAGGAAATAGCATTTTTCATTATTATATTCCCTTCTTGTCGATACTCTTTGCACTCTGAATAAAAGTATATATTCACCAACATTCAAAGGGGCTTTTATTATTCTATTTCACACATTCTCATCGATGAACTTGCCACGGCTTGTGTCGGGACGGGTTATATACTCTCTGGTCGGGACCACTGTAGAGTGGGCTATGGATCAGCTGATAGTGAGTTGATGGGCGTTGTTATAAAGTGAAAAATAATAGGTTATTTGCCGTTCCACTTAATATATCATATATCTGTGAGTTTCTGAAAGATGCGGTAATGAATTTTCGATGTTATGAAACCAATTCTCGATTTAATGATAAGAATCAATTTTTATCCTCGTTTTATCAAGGAACGAAGAACACAACTCAAGGATTCTCCTAACAAAAAAAATACAACAGTGAGTATTCAGTCCAATGTATTTTTAATCAAGTCCAACACATAGAGACATTTTTGTAGTTTATAATTCTAGACTATGATATTGATAGTTTATTCGAAAATATTTGTTCTAATGATTGTCGTGAAAACGTGATTGATGTGTAATGGTTCGAAATGCTGGTATGTACGGTTGAAAGCTTATTAAGTGTGGCTCGAAGAGACTCACACGGTGAGACAATTCAGACCGTAGGGTTTCGTTAATAATTTTACGTTTCCTGTATACAAGATGCAGGAAATGTCACGCTTCCCTTGATCTTCGTATTGAACCTGTTAACCAATAACATTTGAGACTAGACCTTACCGCGAAATTCAAACTATTTACCACTCTCAAAAATACACTTGAAAAAGTTCTTTATTGCTTATTTATGAAGAAGTATCTTAAAACAATTTATTACAATTGATAAGACAATATTGAACACTTATCAAACGAGGCCATTATACCGTGCAGAGGTTGCACATCATGTATACTTCGGCGCACCTTTCCTTGAGCCCGCATATCGCTTGATGCTTGTGGTTTGGTTAATTCGATGACAAAACTATTATATCAAATCAGTAGCTCAATTTTATTTGAAAATAGTTTCTATTATACGGGAGGGAACACTGTTGTAAAAATATTATATTGTGATATACCAGAATATGATAGATTTCATTTAATGATGTTAGCTATAAATGAGTATACCATATGGCGGTATATGCGGCCTTAGCAACGTCAGCGCAGAGGTTGGCAAGGTCAACAAACTATTCACGGGCCTTGATGACGTCAGGACGCCGGCTAGATGGCTGAAGAACCTAAGAGGGAATTGGTGCAAAAACGAATGAATGACGGAAGTCGCGGCTACTTGGATTTGTAAGAGACGCACGGGTTGGCTATTAAAGATCAGATAGTCTAATGTTGCCGCCGTGTTTTGAAATAATAGAAGGATGGACGCCGACCGAGCCATGAAGGGTTTAAAAATGCATTAAACAGAACATTCCGTCTCTGGGTGTCGTGGAGTGTAGATCGAACATTCTGACTCTGGGTGCCGTAGCGTAAAGATCGTCTGTAGACAATATAGTGGGAAAGTGAAACTTGTATTTTTCTTGTAAGAGAAGTGATAGCTTGTTTTCGGACTTTGTCTTGTGAGAGAAGTGATAGTTTGTTTTCGGACTTTGAAATAATTTACCAGAAGTGATTTTCGGAGGACTCGTTCAGATTTTCGGACATTGCGGTTGGACTTCAATAGTCTACATAACCGGTGGGAGAGATTAGGAACCGGGAGCGTCGGACAAGACTAACAGATAGTTTAGGCAGTGTGGACTGGATGTGTCAGCGGCGGCGCAAGACCGGAAGAGAGAAGCGGAACTTGGAATTAACAACGGCCAAGTGAGAAGCGACTACGGAGCGTTGGCATGCAAAAACGGTAAAAAAAATACTGCAGTATAAAAGAGACAATTTATTCAAAAGGGTCATGACCATCTAATTAATTGTTTTAATTTAAAAGTTAAATAAATTGTTGAATTTTGTTCTTTGGAAAAGAAAAGAGTTTTTTCATTTGTCAATCATAATTTTTAATTAGTTGAAAGCATAATTATTACATTTCAGATTCCACGCCATACTGTATAGTTGGCAGATCAGGTAATCGGCTATCGAGGCGATAGCGAGTATTTGTATCCGGACCCATCGACCTAAGCTAGCTGGATGTTTAGATAATTTTTGTTAAATCAGATAGAAAAACTTTGATAGTAATTCATGTAACCTGTTTCTGGCGCCCAAATCTTAATAAATTTGGAACAGGACATGATTACAGCCACGCTTTTGATGAGACGTGAGAATGGTATATTTCAAAATGGCGCGCCAACTGGGGCATATTTTGTTATAATTTATAACAAAGTGAAGTACGTTTAAAGGAATTATTATAAATTATAACAAATTGATCAAAAAGGAATCTGAAATTTATGATTGACATATGAAATTAACTGTAATTATAAAAAAAAAAAGCCAAAACCATTTCATTGAGGAGAATTTGATAGTGAGAATTTTAATTTGTATCATAATTTCAAGATGGAGACTAGAAGTAAGACAGCACGTTCCGAAAATGTCGAAATAGATAATGTGGCGGCTAACGGTATGAATCCCGAAGGAGACGTGTTGCGAGAATTAGTTGAGGTAGAACAGAAAGAAAAGGAAGTAGCGGCAGCTCCAGTAGACAATACGGATTCTAGTAACTTGATAATAATTAAAATGTTAGCTGAAATGAAGGCAGAAATGAATACTAAATTGGAAGGATTGACTTTAGATATGAACGCTAAATTGGAGAATAATAATGCTAAATTGGAAGGATTGACTTTAGATATGAACGCTAAATTGGAGAATAATAATGCTAAATTGGAAGGATTGACTTTAGATGTAAACGCTATACAGTTAGTAAAAATACAACCGAAATGGACAAAGGAGGAATTATCGAAGATTCAGAGGGAGGATCCTATGGGAAAACGAATAATTGAGCATTTCTTAGCGGAGGACCACGACCGACGACAGGATGATTCGAAATTTTCAATGTGGAAAATGTACGAGGGGATATTATTACATCGAATTAAGAATCGGGGAGCACAGTACCAAATTTGGATACCAGAGGCACATAGACGAGAACTTATCCGATCTACCCATCAACATTTCGGCCATTCGGATGTAATAAAATTGAAACTATTCTTCGATCGAAATGTTATTGGAAAGGCATGGGGCGACAAATTCGCAAGCAAATTAGTGAGTGTGACATTTGTCAGAAAACAAAACAGCCCAACAAAAAGTATGAAGGAAGTAGAGAAGCCGTAATACCTATGTCACCTAGGGAAATATACGCCGTGGATCTCTATGGGCCGATGCCGAAATCTAAATTTGGAAATCAATATTTGTTTGTAATAATGGACGTTTTCTCTAAAATAGTGAAATTATATCCCATTAGAAAGGCGAATGCACAGAGTTGCATTACACAATGTCGCAAATTTTTTGAAGAATTCGGTGTACCGAGAAAAATTATTAGTGATTTGGGAACACAATTTACCAGCGGAAAATGGGAACAAGAGATGGGAAAAATTGGGGTACAAATAGGTTATACTACGGTACGGAATCCTCAAGCTAACCCCAGTGAGAGAGTTATGAAAGAAATTTCACGATTATTTAGAGTCTACATTTCGGAATGTCACAACCGATGGATGGAGGCCGTTCCTTTATTAAATTATGTCTTGAATAATGTTCCTCATGGGAGTACGCGAAATACACCAACGGAAATTCATATGGGGAGGACAGGAGAAAGGGATCCGTTTAAGGGAATAGAGATACCTTCAGAAATCAGTGGGATTTCAGAGAAAAATAGGAATATGAGCATAATTTATGATAATTTGAAGGAAGCAGCTGCAAGAAGGAAGATGAAGCAGAAAGCAATATTTTAAAGGTAGATATAATGCGAATGACGAAGTACTGATCAGAGTACCGCAAGTATCGTCGGTAGACAGAAAACTATTTTATAAATTTTTTCCGTTGTATAAAGGACCGTACCGGATTGACAAGGTACTAAGTAAAAACGCTGTAATCTTAAAGGGTGAAGATGGTAAACAGATGGGGACATATAATTATAGGAACATTAAGCCGTATAAAAGGGACGATACCCATGATTGAATATTTTGTCCAGGAATAAATCATTGTAAATAGTATCTGTATATAATAGTGTGTAATAGTGTTCGTTGTGTTGTTACATCTATTTTGTTAGAATGTGGAAAAAAATTTTCAATTAACATGTGATGGATATAAGACGGAAGTAAATAGCAGGCAATAATCTATACTCAATGAGATGGTTCAAAACTATGTTGGCATATTAACAAAACAAATGTAAATAGTTTAAGGCTGCAAGATACAAGATATGTGTTGTGTAAAGTGCAAAGTGTCAGTGAATATAGCGTAGTGAAGTAAGAAGAAAGTGTTTATTGTAGTCTTGTCATTTAGTTATGTTGTAGCAAACCAAATGACGCTTGGAGAGGGGAAGTTGTGATATACCAGAATATGATAGATTTCATTTAATGATGTTAGCTATAAATGAGTATACCATATGGCGGTATATGCGGCCTTAGCAACGTCAGCGCAGAGGTTGGCAAGGTCAACAAACTATTCACGGGCCTTGATGACGTCAGGACGCCGGCTAGATGGCTGAAGAACCTAAGAGGGAATTGGTGCAAAAACGAATGAATGACGGAAGTCGCGGCTACTTGGATTTGTAAGAGACGCACGGGTTGGCTATTAAAGATCAGATAGTCTAATGTTGCCGCCGTGTTTTGAAATAATAGAAGGATGGACGCCGACCGAGCCATGAAGGGTTTAAAAATGCATTAAACAGAACATTCCGTCTCTGGGTGTCGTGGAGTGTAGATCGAACATTCTGACTCTGGGTGCCGTAGCGTAAAGATCGTCTGTAGACAATATAGTGGGAAAGTGAAACTTGTATTTTTCTTGTAAGAGAAGTGATAGCTTGTTTTCGGACTTTGTCTTGTGAGAGAAGTGATAGTTTGTTTTCGGACTTTGAAATAATTTACCAGAAGTGATTTTCGGAGGACTCGTTCAGATTTTCGGACATTGCGGTTGGACTTCAATAGTCTACATAACCGGTGGGAGAGATTAGGAACCGGGAGCGTCGGACAAGACTAACAGATAGTTTAGGCAGTGTGGACTGGATGTGTCAGCGGCGGCGCAAGACCGGAAGAGAGAAGCGGAACTTGGAATTAACAACGGCCAAGTGAGAAGCGACTACGGAGCGTTGGCATGCAAAAACGGTAAAAAAAATACTGCAGTATAAAAGAGACAATTTATTCAAAAGGGTCATGACCATCTAATTAATTGTTTTAATTTAAAAGTTAAATAAATTGTTGAATTTTGTTCTTTGGAAAAGAAAAGAGTTTTTTCATTTGTCAATCATAATTTTTAATTAGTTGAAAGCATAATTATTACATTTCAGATTCCACGCCATACTGTATAGTTGGCAGATCAGGTAATCGGCTATCGAGGCGATAGCGAGTATTTGTATCCGGACCCATCGACCTAAGCTAGCTGGATGTTTAGATAATTTTTGTTAAATCAGATAGAAAAAACTTTGATAGTAATTCATGTAACCTGTTTCTGGCGCCCAAATCTTAATAAATTTGGAACAGGACATGATTACAGCCACGCTTTTGATGAGACGTGAGAATGGTATATTTCAATATCAACAACGTTCGTCACTGACTTTTTTCCTTCTCGCGCTTAAGGCCCGCAACAAACTACACCGAGGAATGCGTTGCGAGAAATGTGGAGAGGCCGACAAGGCTGCATCCACATACTAGAAATAGGTTATTCGATGTCTCGAAATGCCTTTATGTGCCACATGCCGGGAGTGGTGGCAGCAGTTTGCTATGAGATCAGGTGCGAGTTACATGTCTTGTTTTATTAAATGCTCTTGTGTAAAATGTTAACCTGTGAAATCCCTGCTTTGTTACCACAGTCGTAAACCATTTGTTCAACGAGTTCGAATTTCCTAGTGAGAAATACACTACTGCATTGCATACAAATCATTATTTAATGTAAAAAAACGAGAAATTATGTGACGTACAAGGGAGAAGTACATCAGCCAATTTTCCTGAGCTACGTAATCTCTACCCTGCTCGTGTTTACTATATTTGTTGGTTGAATTATGAATAAATGACGAATGATCAAATAATTCATAATAAAATTCATAATTAATTAATTATTTCATTAATACCTAATAAGTACGAATTAAAAAAGTAATGAATTAATTCAATTCTTTCAAAATACCCTTTCATGTTTCTTGCTTCAAACTTTTTATTTATATATTGCTCATTATGAGCGGGTTTCATACAAATTAGAATATCTTCAATACAAGTTTTTTCTTGTTCATTTCAATTTTAAGAGAAAATTCAAGAAAATAATTAAAAAACTGGTACTTCATCGCATCTTTTACTACTAAATATTATAACCTCACTCAGTTCTAAGCTGTGTTTGGTGGTGACATATTCCATCGCGAAGATAGGATTTGAGTTATCTTGAGAGCTCTTCCTACAAAAATCGCAGTATAGAAACAGTCGCGGCCCGTGGTTTTCTAAATGAGGAAGGCTGCAAATGTTTAATTGTTTGGGGGGGGGGATCCTTCAATTCGGAGGGCAGTACTAGGTTTTCATTTATAGTGACAGCAGGGGGACCTGTTCTTTGGCACAGTTTTATCTAGATAAAGGACTAGCTTTTAAATAGTATTGTATTTCTAAGCACTATTTCTTCCGATACATAAGGGAGAAGCGCCCCTACCGCGATTTTGAACAATTAATTCAAACTCTGTGCTACACACTGAGCTGCATGGCAATACTATCTGGTGAGCAGGCGCCACACGCCAGACGCCAGGCCCCACGCTGTGCCCACGCTTGAAGGCTTCCGCTTGGCAGCCTTCGATCGCCCATAAACCCGTGCAGTGAGTGCATGACGTCACGCCTCGTCATTTTACACAGGTCTTATGACGGAACGAAGTGGGAGCCTAATGCTTTTCTCTTCCCTGTCAACAGCTTCAAATGCGTTATAGACGGCCGTTAACTAACCGACAAAGAAAAATTTTGATGTGATTGTTATATAAGTCAAATCCATTATTAATAAATAAATTCATTTACAAATATATTTGTAAATTTCTTTTGGGCGGTGACTTTTATAAGGGAGGCTCCGCCTTACTGTCTTTAATGACGAGCCGCGCCTGAGTAGAAATGGGTCCGAGAAAACTCGCTCGCCGACCGACTCGAGCGAGGAACTTTTTCGCCTCCGCAGAGGCGAACGAGACAACTCTTTCAAGTGTGTGGGGGTCCATAAGGGCCCCTTGTTTCGATTTTCCACATTTCTCGTCGCACATCTCTGGAAACACATTCCTCGGTGTAGTCTGTTGCGGCCCTAAGAAGGAACTTCTTAACCTTTCACTACCAATGGGACATGTAGCCTATGTCCCGCTGGGTTATGCAGCTACTTAAGGAGCAAATAAGTGTTCAAAAATGCTGTAGCAATGTCCCATTATTGCTGCTAATCAAAACGATCTAAATTTTGCTGCATATTACGTTCGTTTGCACCGAGTAAGGTGAAAGAATTGATAAATTTTCTTCTTTGAATTGTATGACTTATTTTATATATCAAGAAAATAAAAATTTGAATAAAAATCAAAGGATGAAGAGAAAGTTAAGTAACGGTACGCGAAAACCCGGCGAATTTTCGGCAGAAAATCTCTTATTACAGGGCCACACGTTTTTTAAAGAAACAGCTACACATTTTTAAAGAAAATTGCCATTTAGGACGAAGTTTTTGTGTTTTTTAATATTCTAAAATTAATATTTCCGTTCTACCATAAAGAAATCGAAAAATGAAGAAAATGTCAAAAAACTAGTTTTGGCAGCGATAGATGGCAGCTGGCAAGAGTATGTGGCAATTCCGAATAGCTAGCCCAGACCCAAAGAAATAGAAAACTAATACAGGAAAGTCGATGCCATTCTGTAGCACCACTAGTTTCATTTAGTTGGTCTTCTGTACGATCGGCATCATAGAAGGGGACCGTCTATGCACCGCAGGCAGTGTGTGAGTGCAGTTCAGGCCGTTGGGGAATGTATCCACCGTCTTCAGAGCGGATCGGGAGGCGGCACCGCATGCGTGCGACGCCCTCTCCCTCAAGGACTAAAGACCGCTCTACAATAACCCCTGAACGGGAACGTAAAGATAGTTGAAGGCAGGCGTTCACAATACAACGGGAACGCGAAGCTTGACGGGAAGAATGCACAGAGCACCAAAGCTTACTTTGTCTCTGGAAGAATGGTCAACATTTATCTTGGCCCGTGAACGGGAAGCCTCTCGACCAAAGAGAGTACAGCAAATGGCGGCGAAGCTTTCCAGCTCGTCTCTGTTCCATGATTGTAGTGTTCTGTGAAACTTTAGTGCAAATAAAATAACATGCTCTGACCTCGGACAGAGCATAGTAGCAGCTATGGAGGTAGTAAACGAACCCCGCCGTCAACGGACAGTTTATACGAGTACCAACAAAGTGTAATTCAACAACAGCAACAATTACAAAAACAGCAACTTCAGCTGCAGTCACAACAGCAACAACTAGATAAACTGCAACAACTCCTGAAGCACCAGAAAGTTCCCGTCATCAACAAGCACAACCGATGCAGCAAATTCAGAACTTAATCGAACAAAGCAGTAATTCAAGTAGTGACAGTAATATTCATAAATGGCAAGTTGTTGTAAGCAAGCGCAAGAGATGTAAATCAAACAGCCCTGAAAGACAAAAACAATCGAAACATCAAAGTGCAAAGGTAAGTAGCATACCAACAGGCAATAAATTTTCAGATCTCGAACTAATTAATGACTATGAACCCAATAATAAAGTAACCGATGTAAGTCACAAATCCAGCAACTTTCAGAAAGTGCAAAAGCCACCTCCAATATTTCTCCCTGGGGTAAATGACTTCCACGCAATGTAAGAAACTTTACAGAAGGCCGTGACAAAGGAAGAATTCTGCTGCAAGCTCGTGCATCAAGATAAATTTAAAATATTATCGGCAACAACAGAAGCTTATCTATCACTTACTAAGTATATTATTAAAGAGAAAATTGTGTTTCACAGCTATCAGCTAAAAGAAAAAAGGGCATTTAGAATAGTCTTAAAAATACGCATCCTTCAATAGATATTCATGAACTGATAGCAGAAATAGAAGAAAACGGTCATACTGTAAGAAACATTCATAACTGCAAACACCGAGTAACAAAAGCTTCCCTACCGGTATTTTTTTTGATTTGGAACCAAAAGAGAATAACAAAGATATCTATAAACTGCAGTACCTTCAAAACACCAAAATAATAATTAAAGCTCCAAGAGTAAAGAAAGATCTTGTGCAATGCCATCGTTACCAAAGTTGGGAGCACACTACTGCAACCATCCTTATCGATGTGTAGTGTGCGGTGAGAATTACGATAGCAGAACCTGTGATTACAAGAAAAATAAGACGCCCCCGAAGTGCGCCTTTTGTGAAGATCCGCACACGGCGAGTTATAAAGGATGTGAAATTTACCAAAAAATACGTAATAAAATATATCCACAAGTGTCTAAAATTCCCCAAGATTCAAACAACATTGCTTCTCAAACCAAGATGAATACAGATCAAGAAAACTTCCTAAAACTGAGACGTACTTCCAGAAATAATGTATATCAACATGGTACTTATGCACAAGTACTGAATAGCAGTGGCGTAACGTCAGGGGACGCTAAGATGCTGAGCATCCCCACGTCAAGTATTAATCAAATATTGTATCGATAAACTTACAAGTGGTTCTTTGAGCGAAACACATTTTGTATTAATATTAAAGTGGTTTCCTGTGATTGAATTCGGCGCGTTGGTACAAGCTGGCCTCTGATTGCTTGGATGCTAAAATGGTTCTAGCATCTGCCAAGAGATTGCGAAGGGCAATGACACATGCGCAGACAGTGAGGTTCCCCCCTCCCCACCTCACCCCTCTCCTAAAGATTCACGAGTTTCTGACGCTAGCATACGACCGAGCGTACGACTGAGCAGGGCGAGGCGTATGAGCAAGAGATGTATAAGCAAGTCGCTCGTTTGTGCACGAGAGCGCAGCACACTTGACACTGCCAGTGAAATATTTTTCTTTCTCACTTGAGATTCTCTGCTTGGTCATGATCACAAACAGGAGAAATAGTGTTTGCCTACTAATTCTTAATTAATATCTAAGAAGATGCATTCTTCATAAAATAAATTAAATATTATTTTGCTCTGAACTGTATAAATTCACAAGTGATCTCATTGCCAATCGCGCATGAAAATTAAAGCTGAGCCATTGCATAATTTGCTTTCAAGAATTCTCCTGACATAAATCTGCTGGAGTATTGTTACATTTGTTTTGATAAAATAGATTCTAGAGAACATTAAACATCATATTGTGTTCAGTTGGCGTTATTGTTGAGCATCCCCAAACACGCGGGTCACGCTACGCTTCTGCTAAAAAGTTCACAAAAGAATGATAGCCTCAACAATAATGCAACTAATATGGAGTCTAATACTCAATTATTTTCAATAATACAACAGTCTTTCGAAAGATTTGAAGCTATACTCAACAGACAAGCAGAACAAGTAAATGCACTTTTAAATCTTGTGTCAAAACTGCTAACTAAATTGTGAACAAATCATATAAGATAGCATCATGAAGCGCCAATGGCTTGTTACAACACCGAGATGAAGTCAAGCGTTTTCTTCTGTTAGCAAATACGGATATTACGCATAAATCTTGGACTTACTCAGGACAGAAGACTAACGTGGAAAAAACATATCAAGAATAAAAGAAAAGAAGAAGACCTAAAACTTATGAGGTTAAACTGGTTGCCGAGAAGAAAATATTATATTTAAGCATCGCAAACAAAGTAATTGTGTACAAAGCAATATTAAAATCAGTCTGGACATATGGCATACAACTTTGGGAAACAGCTCAAAATTCTAACATCGAAATATTACAACGCTTTCAGCCAATATCTTTAAGAAGATTTGTAAATGCCCCGTGGTACGTAAAGTACGCAACAATACATGAAGACTTACAGATACCAACAATAAGAGAATAAATCAACAAGACCAGTGCAAAATACCTACAACGACCACATAACCATCCAAACATTCTAACCATCAACTTACTAGAGAATAGTGACACTACCAGACGACTTCAACGACAACATCCTCTAGACCTTGCATATCGACTGTAAACTGTTCATTTTAGAAATTGTGTTTCGTGTATTCATTGTATGTATCCATTATTGTATATTTATAAAATGTTTAATGCAGCTTGTTAACTATTAATAATGTAAAATTAGTGGAGTACGGTCAATAGACTTTACTCCTCTCAAGTACTACTTTACAGAAAATTTATGTAATTTTGCGAAATGTTTGTTCACAAACAAATTGCAAAATAAAATATATATTTAAATAAAAAAATCTGTTCCAGCTGATCGAGCCCGCGGCCTGCGCGCGAAACTGGTCTGGAGCGGATTTGAGAGTGCAGAGCGATATTGAGGTTACAGCGTGGATTTGCGAGGTTAGGGTTTGAGGCAGATTTAGTTAATCTTTGGATTGTTTTAGTTCTTTTTAGTCATTTCAGTATAATTCGTTTTCTATTTATATTAATACACATAATTAAAATTTCCCACAAAATAAAATTGTACGTGTCGTTTAAGTACATTGGAGTTGTTTGTTTATTGATAAAATTTTCGTTAGTAGTTTTTGCATTTTTACTTTCCCGTACACCGCCCAAGTAGACCTGGTCCCTGCCGAGTACCGCCGTGTGTGTAAATAAATAAAGCGGTGCCCGGCGGGGGCCGCCTCGGCCGATGAGCGATCATCTGGCGGAGGCCAATCCTCACCTGAAGACTCCCGCGCCACCACCCGGAGCCCCTCGATGCCCCTACACCCTGTCAAAGAAGATAGTGAAGTGATTGAGCAGATAAAATGTAAATAGTGTAAATAGTAATCAGTGCACAACAAGGACGTGACAGTGACACCTGTGCTTAGAGTTAGGCCATTTCAGCTACAATTTCGCTAAGATAAAAGCAATAAGGACGTGACAGAGTCGCCTATGAAGTAAGTTTAATTAGATGTAGGAAATAAAAGAGAGGAAAATCCTCAGACTACTACAAATAACGCAAGAAAGGTCAAAACAATCCTGAACTCTCCAACCAACCAATGTATAAATACTATGAAGTGCAAAACTACCACCATGTATAAAAATTGTTCTGTCGACAATAAACGCTACTTAAATACGGAGTAATATACGTAGTGTAGGGAAAGTTATGTAATGCTGCGCGAAAAAACGGCGAAATTTTGGCAGAAAAAAATTCATTGCCGGGCACTGAAAACGAAATAGTGGATAAAGCCAGTTGCTAAATTAAGAGAGAAAAAATCCCCTAGCACGTGGCGTAGCTAGAATCCCTCTTTTGTGGGTCCTTGATACTGAAAAACCAATTGAAAGCGAAACGTCCGTCCATCCGTCCGTGTGTGAACACTACTACAGTCCGATTAAAAGAAGTTGGTGATTGACAGTTGTGCTTCTGAAACTGTAGCTTCATACAATAAGGGTGCATGATTTGGTTACATTAATATGTTTTTATTTCAAGTGTTTATTTTCGTGTCCCGGGAATGCGTGCTCAGTGGTACGCAACCTGTCAACGTCGCTTCTTTCCAGTCACAACAGTCTATCACCGCCTTATTTTAATCGGACCATAGCGCCTAAACCATACGTAGGTTTTTTTTCAAATTGAAGAAACACGAGTCGAAGCTTTGAGATTTTGAAAAAGATTCTGTAAAATTTAGGGGGACTTTACATGAAGCCCTCCGGACATTTTCAAAATTTTCTCCAAAACGGCTCCAAATTGTTTCTTTAAATTTCGTATACGAATAGAATAAAAAAAACACTTATTAAGGTGGCGTAGGTCCGAATTTCATGCTTAACTCTGAATTTTCGAAAATTGCAAAGTTAAAATTTTTTAAGGCCTCTTCCTTCAACTACGAAATTAAAGATAGGGGTTTTTCTTTCAGATAAAATTCGTTCCCCATAGTGAGTTCTTTCATTAAGGTCATATACATTTTTTGAAAATTATAATAGTTCTCGCGCAATGTTGTGCACAATATGTGCAATTTTTTAAAAAAATTACAAAAACATGATTTTCTCAATAATGGGGGCAATTTTTTTCATAAAACTTTTGTTAAGAATAGTGCCTAATGTACTCTGTGAAATGACATAAAGGCCATATTTCTCTATTCTTCTGTTTTTTTCAAAAATTACAAAAATGTAATTTTTTTGACTTGTCTCTCACGTCGATAATATTTACATTAGCGTCGATTTGTTCACATTATAATATTAATGAGTACATGTGCTTTAATTAATGTCAAGTAAAGTTTCTCGAGAACTCAACCGTTTTCTGTGAAAACTAGCTCAAAATTCCGCATTTTCAGAAACGATCAAATTCCATATTCTCAAAAATTGCTCCAATTTTTTTCTTCAAACTTTTCAAACGGATGGTGGAAATAACACTTTTTAATATGCCTTAAAGTTAATTTTGGGGTATTTTTCAAAAATTGTACAAATGTAATTGTTTTAAAAGATCTCTCGCACCGTAAATTTGCACATTTCCAGCAATTTGTAAACACTATTGTATTTGTAAGTGTGATTCAGATGACTTCAAATAAAGGTTTTCGAAAACTCCGACATTTTCTGAGGAAAAAACTTCAAATTTCACATTTTTAGTAGCGATTAAACACCATTTTCTTAAAAACGGCTCCAAATTTTTCAAAGGAGAATAGCCATATAGGACGAGGTTTGACTGTTATTTAATATTCTAAAATTAGTATTTCCATCAGGAAACCGAAAATTAAGAAAATGTCAAAAAAAATGTACTTTGGGCGGTGATAGATGGAAGCTGGCAAGAGTAGGTGTAAAGTCCGAATAGCCGAGACCGAAGGAAATGGAAAGCAGCGGGAAAGTCTGTGCCATTCTTTTGCACCACTAATTTCATTTTGATGAATTCTTTTTCTAATTAATACTCTTTCGTTAAAAATATTCATTATTCATACCAGCACTCGCAAAAAACTGACAGATGGCAAAGCAAAGAGTGAACAGAGTTGCGCAGCTGGAAGTGCTTTGGTTTCGACAACTGTTTCCAGAAATTCTCTTTTTTGCCGCTATTGGTTCATAATGCTATTCCTATCCCTATTGGCAATTACCATTATCCGTTCGAAAAGTTCGAAGAAAAAATTTGAAGCCATTTATGAGAAAATGGCGTTTGAGTGTTTTTGAAAATGAAGAATTTTGAGCTAATTTTCACAAAGAAACAAGTAAAAAAATTACATTTTTGTAATTTTTGAAAAAAACAAAAGAAATAGCAAAATAGCGTTTATGTCATCTCATCCCTACTCATCTATCTCATCCCTACCAAAAGTTTAAAGAAACAATTTGGAGCCATTTTTGAGAAAACCTTGTTTTTGTAATTTTTTAAAATAGCATATATTGTACGCAATATTCCGCGAAAACTACTAATATGTTTTAAAAAATGTTCATGGCCTTAATGAAAGAACTGATTCTAGAGAACAAATTTTATTTGAAGGAAAAATCTCTTTCTTCAATTTTGTTGTAGGAAGACGCCGAAAAAATCCAAACTTTTGCTATTTTCGAAAATTCAGAGTTAACCGTGAAAATCGGACCTATACTTCGGTTTTTCTTCCTTTGCGCACGGGGATCTGTCAATAAAATGGAATATCTCATATATTTCGCGACGTTATCCGTTTTGCCGCCAGAAGTCGCATGATCGCCAGCACTGTTCGATACAGCCGCGATCATGAGACTCCTAGCGGCATAACCGAGAACGACGCGAAATACAGTGAGATATTCCATTTTATTGACACACGCCCGTGCGCCAAGAAAGAAAAACCGAAATATAAGCCACCTTAATAAATATTTTACTCTATACTTACGAGAAATTCAAAGAAAAAAATGAAGCAGTTTTTTGAGAAAATTTTGAAAATGTCCGGGAACTTCATGTAAAGTACCCCCAAATTGTAAAGAATGTTTTTCAAAATCTCAAAGCTTCGACTCGAGTCAGATGGAGGTTTCTTTTAATTTGGGAAAACTTCTATGCATGGTTTAAGCCACAGAACACTCAAGGTTTAAGCGCTAGTGGTGTTCACAGACGGACGGACGTTTTGAAAACTAAGCTTGATAACTCTTGGCGCGTGAGGGCCTATCTTCACGATGGAATATCTCAGAACATTTCACATCTTTCTCGGTCGTCCGCTAGATGTCGCAAGATCGCAACTGTATCGAGCAGTGCTGGCGATCATGTGACATGTAGCCACACGACCGAGAAAATACACAGATTAAATTGGTGACTGCTGTGAACATATGGAACCATACATTACAAAATTAAATTTATTAATGTACATAGTAAATAAATACAACAATAAATGTTTTCAAATAATGCAGAAATAATTGCAATTTACATTAAATAATTGGAAATTTTGGGCAGATACCAAGAATGTATACCTACTTTCTAATTGGAGGGGAAAATGAAACATAACATTGTATGGTGCGCTTCTTAATCGAATGCTATTGGCAAGCATTTCGGTTAAGCTAGTGGGGTTAAAGTTAGGGCTTAAAGATAGTGTTATGCATAAAGAATGGATTTGCATTGAAATCTGGTCTGATTATGATACATTGTGATATGAAATAATTGATTTTAAAGCATGTTCCAATTATTTGGTAATTCAGTGTTTAATATATATATATATATATATATATATATATATATATATATTAAATATACTATATATATATAATATATATATATATAGTATGTATGTGTGTGTGTATATATATATATATATAGTATGTATGTGTGTGTATATATATATATATATACACACACACACACATACTAATACACATACTATAATTATGTTGGGTTTATCCCTTCTATGAATTGATAAAAATGTATAAATTCAAAATTTTTGTTTTTATGTTGTTGGCAGATGATTCCAGATGGTGAAACTCTTTGTACAGAATTTACTGTTGATGACCATGCATACATAATATGTTTAGTTGTTGAAAACTCACTTGAACAATTATCAGTGTTTGTAACAGATTGTGAAGAATTTTTTAAAGGATGCATTACTTCAGAACAACTAGCACTAATGGAGAAAGAGTTGAAAGTTATTCTCAAAAATCAAGAAGTAATTTATTCAGGTGTGTTATACTTTCTGTAATATTTATTTATGAGTTGTGATGGTGCTGGTAAAAGTAAATCTCATGTAGTGATTTGTTACAGAATTGCAATGAAGCAGAAAAAAATTTCATTTTCAAAAGTTTCTTTACAATTAAATTTTACCATTTCCTCTGAAACAATTCCTGTAACTATGAAAGAAATAGAAGCACATAATAGACCTGCATATGTAAAAGCATTGTTTTTCCGCATGGCTAAGGAAATGAGTGGCCCTGAGGTAAGTTTACCTTCATTCCTATTTACATCAACAGTTGAGTTGGTATTTACAGCCCACCAAGATCCCATTCAGGAGTAAGCTTCAAGAGCAATTTCTTTGCTTATTATACTGTGGAGATTTTCTCTTAGAAATCAAAATCATGATATTTAATTGTAGAAAATTGTTTGTTGATGAAATGAAAAAACTAAAATCTTTCTCAGTAAGCAAATAATATAATTGGACACTCATTTTAACTGAAGGATTAATAGTTTAAAATGAGATTGACATTATGTATTTATATTTAATTGGCAATGTTCTGTTTCTTTATGACTATGACTAATATGATGGAAGGTTTGTTCCACTTGGCAATTGATTTCCATGCTGTCCTTATCATTAATTTTTTTAATTTTAATTAAAATTGAAATGTTAAAATGAAAATTAATGTTAATTAACATTGAAACATGCTTTCAATTAGAATGTTCTATAATTTTTTTCAAATACATATTACATAAATTGATATAAAAATTTCAAGTAGCTGATAAATATCATTGAAACAATACACCTACTTTAAGTCGTTTGTTTTATTTTAGGAGAAAATGTCACCAGCAAAGCCTTCCATGTCTACAACAATACGAATTAACTCACAAGCCAGATCTGTGAAACAAAAATTACCTGGCACTAGTATTGTGAATCCTGGTGTGAAGCGCATATGCACAGGGTCTGGTGTACAGTTTGAGGAAGACTGATGGAAATTGCTCACACAATTTCCAAACAGAGATGCAATTAAATATAATTAAATTGATTTAATATTTATATTTTTTGTTACTGACTTGAAATGTTTATCATTTACTATTTTTGACATTGTTACTATTGTTGCAAGTTTGTGTCTTTTTATTAATTGAATCACACTTTTTATGTGTATATACAAAAGATATAATTTATCATTTTTCTGAATGAAAAATATGGCTGTTTTGTCTCATGTGTAAATATACAGGTACTGCTCAACAAAGAAAACATTCGAACCGTCAAATTTAAATTACCAAGGAAATGACACGTTTGGATGCCATTGTGATCTAAATAAAACTTTATTCATTTGAAATACCTCAACAATAACAACAACAACAACAACCATAAATAAGAATGAGGTGTCATTTCGCCCTGAATGGTTGCAGAATGGCGGCCGAAAGGTTGGCACCAGTGCCTAGGACGCATTGCGTCTCCCGGGCACCCAACAAGCTCTCAAGCTCAAACTCGGGCCGCGGAAATTACGTTCTCATGAGGTGTCATTGCCAAACTAAATGATTATTTGTAATTGAGGGATAACCAAGAGGGCTACTGAGACCACAAAGGTGATAGCAGCCAGCATCAGGGGACGGTGGCGAATGCTGAAATGAAGGCAACTACTGGGAAAACTTGTCGCTCAATTTTGAGATCAAGAAGGAAAGGGTGGCAGCAGTTGTGATATTAATTTTATGCTAAGTGTCCTCTTGAGAGAAAATGGTCTGGAGACTCGACTGACAAATGGATAAGGGCCTGAAAGGCGAGCAGTGTCGGAGACAAACCCGTGCAGGTTTCCGAGACTGCAACTGTCACAAGGGGACGTTTTCATGTTTGCTCTCGTGACTCAGTCTCCAGTCTTTCGTCAGTGTTGGAAGATTTTTCTTATCTCTCGGACACTTGATTTCATTCTTGTGTGTATTTTTCGTTTTATTTCGTAATTCTGTGCTTTTCTTTGAATTTTGGTTAATTCTTTTTTAAAATTAGCTGTAAGAATGTCCTATAAAGCCATATTTACTGTAGTTAAATTTTGAATTAACAATACTTACAATCTGGGGGTGTCCCAAAGATTTCATCCAAACTTTAATTTACTAATATTGATTTAAGCATACCCACTAGAAGAATAGGATTGAGAAAAGACTGAAAGAGAGTGGAGTGACGCAAATTGCGGTCAAATCACACAAGTGACTACGAGTTGACTCAAGTGGACACGAAATGTTCCTGGTCTGATGACTGCAGTGACTGTCAAGTCTCAGGAGTCTCGTCTTGAGAGCGAAAGTGATCTCAAATGGACAACACCACGACTGCCTCAAATGAACACTTTGCTCGCTGAGTTCCAGGCTTTATATAAGCCGTCAGTCAACCAGAAATTCACTCTTCCTTTTCCAGTTTTATTGTAATTTCTATTTCAAACAAAAAAACACGAACATTAGTGATATTTTAATTCAGACAGTTTTGTACATGAATGCTAGGCGTAATGCCGCACAAATGCGGAACGGAGATGTTCACCATACAGCGTACCCTGATCGAGATGCGGGTCAATGACCCCCATCTCGATCAGGTTTTTGTCCAGTTTCCCTGATCTATTGAGCAAATGCTGAGATGGCCCCTTGTTTTGCCTCTGGACGTAAATGTAGCTTCACTAAGCACACGTTTTGTTGAGCACTCCTTTTGCTTTTAGTGGTACGAGTAGAGCTGAGGGTTACTATTTTGTTAGCAATGCAGAAACATCACACCTGCAGTTCGTTTACTATTGCAAGTATGTTTTCTAAAACTCGGGAACGAAAATCTCTAGTTTTTCAAATAATGTTGAAAATCTCGCGCTTCTTTTTCTGCGCCCAAGAAAACGTGCGCAGATAATCTCCTCCCCCATACGTCATATACAGTTTTTACTGTTTTTTTTTTTGGCTAAATAAATATCAATACCCGGAATCACTATCGAACTGAGACCAGCGATTGGGTCGCCGAGTAAGCGAGAGCAAATGTGCAAATGTGTACTCCTTTCTTGAGCCTTCTTTAAAATTTATAATGGCTACATTAATATAGAACATTGTCATTCATATAAGATTTTTATAATAAATATTTTAAGCACTTATTTTAAATGTCTGTCATTTATTGGAACTCCACAAAATGTTACAGGATTCATAACCAAGTTCGAGAGGAGCGCTAATGTCATTTTGAGAAGTAGTAGTGCTGAAACAGCACACATTTCCCTTATTACTGACAAAGTAATATTTCTGAGCAACTGACACTTCGGTCATCACTTCAAAAACTAACCAAAGGAAGCGCGTCGGGTGCGAACCTGCAATTACTTCCAAAGTTAGGAGCAGTTACCATTTATTTCACAAAACAAACTTTAAAACATTACTGTTACTATTCGGAACACGTTTTGCAGGCAAGAAAGGCCACATCTTGCCTTGTTTGCTGCGAAAACTGTCAACTTTTAAATGAGTACTATAATCAGCAATCAAATCTTAAGAGAAAGAAGTTTCCCACTTACAGCTGAAACCCATCAATTCATCTGTAATTGAAACATCTGTAAATGAGCATCAATTTAGGATCCAATGATTTAATTAATTTCGAGTTTACCGCCGTCTACCCTTACGTCGGGCCAATTTGCCGGAACCACCGCCAAGGAAACGAAATTGGACTCTCGGATACTATCTGTCCGACCAACAACCCAATTTTTCGGTGGTATTAGGAATTTTGTCAAGGCAACATCTATGCGAGCATGACTGAAATCTGAGGAAACTTAAGCGGTGTTGTCGGGCTGTTGCACAGTGATTCCCGACCTCGAAAATCTGGTCAAAGTGAAAAAAATTTTTTTTAGAGATTTTATAATTACAATAGTTTATTCTTCTAGTCATAGTTAAATTGCAGATGAGGAACACATCGATTTTATTCATCTTCGGAATCCAGTTTGAAAGCTAACTTCATACAGCAGTGTTCTACAGCGACAGTATGAATGATCGGGTTATTAAGATTATTGACAAAGGTTATGTACGAATATAACACTAGATTAAATATTTTTTTTGTTTTCCACCAATATAAACGACCTTTTCTGTTGCAAGAAATCGTTCATAATCGGGCGTTTTACGGCACAAATGATGACGTATTAGATTTTATGGCACGAATGATTGCGTCATCACACATTCAGCAAATCGCAGCGAGAGAATCGGGGGAGGTGGTGGTACACGGTTTTCTCGCACGGGATACCTTCTTTTCACACTGTTCTGAGCACATTCCCCCTCCCTAAGGAAAGCCTGGCGGTGACCTCACGGACTGGGCGTTTGCTATTGGCCAGCCACGACTGGCATCGACCAACACCCCCTGAATAAAGAAAGCCTCCACACTGAGCTTGTGACGTAGTGTCATGGCGCCCAGGGTAGTCCTAGTCAACACCGTGATTTCCTCATGTTTAGTTGGTTTGGTAGCAGCGGTGTGTTGTAATTTGAAAGATGTGAAGATTTTCCTAATCGATGAAGATATGCAGTATTCATTTAAGTATTGGTGGTAGCAATATCAGTGATGTTTCTTTCAAAAAGCGATATAAATGCGCTGTACTTAACTGCCGTGCGTTGCGCTTGTAAGGGTTTAAAGTCCAAGTAGGGCCTATTTGATTTCTCAAAAAAGATACTGAAATGCGACGAAAATGACCTGCGGAACATCGAGGGAATTATAACTCTTCAGGAACATCCATTGTAAGTATTCATTTTATTTGCAGTAATTTCCTTGCGGAAAACCTTTTAGAATGTTCTGCAAAATGTTCCAAAAACGAGTAATACTTATTTTCTATTAGACCAAGTTTGAACTCAACATATTACAGTGAGGTTTACTCTTAAAACATTACACAGTTCAAATAATAAGGCTTACAGAAACGAACATTTAAATCATTTCAAATATTTTTAGGTTATACATTATAGCAGAAATTAATTAAGATACTAAATCTGTTCAAATTGATTTTTAATCCGTCCTTGCTAAATCCGATGGTTGTCTCATTATTGTTCTTTGTTAATTATTTTCTTGATTTTTTAAATGCTTTTGCTGTTAATAATTTACCAGTATTTAACAGGTTTTAACTTTTTGCAATATTTTACAGGTTTGCCATCGCCACTTTCATGAGAATGATATAAAACAGTTATGTGCGATACGACGGGCGAAATATCATTTTCTAAATTGAGTGTCTCTCAATTTAAAAAAATGGGGAGGGTTTCTTGATTGCCCTACCTCCTTTTCTAGCAAACAAGGCGAGAAACTCCAGCAGAAAAGAAAAGAAGGCTGAAGAACTTCCAACCGGTAGCTGTCGATGCTGCTAGTGTGATTTTGCAGCAAGTTTATAATTAACAGTTTCTTTGTACAACGTTGGAAAATTTGAGGAAAGTTAGTGTTTCCAGTTTGGACAATTGTTAAACAAAGTGATGATCGTGTTTCCCTTTTTTAAAACTATTGTGGAATCCTCATCCAGTGATATCTCTTTCGGAAGTTGTAGATAGTGCTTTGAATTTAGTTTATACAGGAAAATGTTCCTGTGACGAAATTAAGAAATCAAGATTTTCCAAGAAACATCAGCAATATTGAATTAATTTAAGATACGTTGGATATGTTTTTGATTACAAAAATGTTTTACAGAAGCTGACTTTGTGTCTGAAAATTTATCACGAATTTAATACTCACCATGTAGTAAAGCAGATAACTGAAAATAAAAGTTATTTCAATATTTTTATTGGAAAAATATAACTAATTCTTGTTCATAAAAACAACAATTTTAGCTCCATCTTAATTATACAGTACGTTGCTGCCTTTTATTTTCAATTTCATCACGTTCCAAAATTTTATTTTAATTGAGAGATTAGATTGTCGGAGGTAGAAATGTCGGAGCTTTTGATGGTATTTGTCCAGTGAACATTATTTAGAAACATAATTAAGATGTCAAAAATGAAAATATTTTTTTTAATATTGCAAGAAGATCAAAGACTATATATTTTGTAAGTGCTGAAAGAAAATTGAAAAATCTGACTGGATAATTTATAATTTGATAATATTGTGTATGTGTTAATGTATTAATAAAAGTGCCTGGACGTTTCGAACATACATTATGATTTGTATATAACTTACTACCTTTATTATGTTTTCACTATATTCCTTGTAATAATGTTAAATGCTTGGGGTGTAAAGTATCTGCAAAAATATGTTCTTGAGATTACTCTTAAGAACTTGAAGGTAAATGCATTCAAAGGAATTTCTTATGGATTCTTGAAAGAAATACAGTATAAAATTTCACTGATGTGAACATTAAATATGAACATATATTTTGTAATAAATTTCTAGAATAGTAATTGCAAACGAAGTACGGGTTTCTAGTATAACTGCAATTTGCGCAGCTGTCAGGTCGGACTACCTTTGATGACGTC
>JAHLJT010009687.1:0-17911 GCA_031308135.1 Acheta domesticus
TTTTTTTCATACCATTAAAATGCACATTTTCAGCAATTTGTAATAACTATTGAATTTGTGAGTGTAAGTGCTTTAAATGACTTTAATTGATGTTTTTCGAAAACTCAAAACTTTTCTGTGAAAAAGATCTTCAAATTTTGCATTTACAGTAGCGCTTAAACTCCATTTTCTTGAAAATGGCTCCACGTTTTTGAAAGAAAATTGCCATTTAGGACAAAGTTTAACTGTTTTTTAATATTCTTAAAATAAAATTTTTGTTCTACTATTGGAAAACCGAAAAATTAATAAAATGTCAAAAAATGTATTTGGTCGGCAGCTATATTATTGGCAAGTCCGAATAGCTAGCCGAGACCAAACGAAACAAGAAAGTAATACGGGAAAGTCTGTGCCATTCTGTAGCACCACTAGTTTTTTGTTATTTCACTCATTCCTCTCTCTCTTTCTCTTTCTCTCTCTGTCTCCCTCTCTCCCTCGTTGGTTCCGCTAGACCACGTTCTGAAACTGTGATGCAGATAAGAACTATCCAGTTGGTGGAAATGGTAAGAAAAATCAGATTGAAAAATCAACATTTCTTTTACATATATTGCCCTGCGGGGGCATTAGAGCATAGAAGGATGGTTAAATGTTATCGGTGCTAATTTCATTAGTAGAAATGTCTGTTTAATAGTTGAAATAATTTCCTGCAACCTTTCGTAACTTCCTCCATATGTATTGTGTCAGAAAAGAACGTTAACCGAAAGAAGAATGTGAGCCTAGGAGATGAAAATGTGCGTAATGAAACGGGTGAGATAATAAAAGTGTACTTCCATGCTATTTTGAAAGGGAAAGGAAACAATTAAGCTTCTAATGAAAAATAATTTGATATATGAAACGAGTGTGTGTGTGTGTTGTGAGGAAGGTTTATTTTCAGAAAGAGCGGAGGGTAGGCAAGAACAGCCCGACTTTTCGGAACAAAATTTGGCGTCTGACCACTGAGACTATTACCATACCATGAATATTCACTTTTTAATCAAATTTTTAGCTGTTGCTTTTTAAATATATTTTCTCTGTGCATATCAATGTTGGACATACTGGATTATTTCTTTGCTATTAGGTATTAATTAATTTTATATTAATTATCTTTAGAATATGTATCTTGCCTACTTTTATCTTTTAGCTCAATCTGAAGTTTTGAACACTTTGAGACCTTTGGTCTCGGAAAGGGAAAATTGAGCTGTCGTTTCTCCATGTACGAGTATCTAATTGCCACTGTATGCTGCCTTGATAAAATGTGTTCAAAATAATTTCCTGTTTTATAGATACTTTATAACAGGTAGAAATTAAAAATTCATATTTTTTTGAATCCTATTTTCTGAAATTTTTCCCAAGAAAATAAAAGCTCTCGAGTTTTCACAACCGAAAAGACATAGTTTACTTTGCAAAAGCTGTTATTCTCTAGTCGTGGCATAGAGCAATTTAAAGTAATAATGAATGGGTACTCAGGCCTAACTTCGGAGCGGACGTAATGCAAATTACCTTTTATGATTTGTTCGTCTTTAATTTACAAATAACTAAAAAGAATAGATATTAGTTACTAGAGGGTGTTCGAGTATTTACAGAATGTAGTAAATGAAATTGAAATGTGAAAAAAAATGTCATCAAGGAGCTAAGTTACTGTATATGTATTGTATAGTTAATCTAAAATTTGAAGAAAATATTTCTTTGTTAATATTTAGAAATACATGCTCAACTTTCTTGGTCATTCAAACCAATCGTTTTGTGTTATTCTGCAGTTCATTAAAGGGTATTTGTCTGTTCTCGAATCTATAATACTCTTCCACCATTTCTTAGCGTTTCAATATATTTTTTTCTGATTTATATTTCATTTGAGCTTTTTAATTGCCTTCTGTAAACTTGCACATTCTAATAACGTAGTTGAGATTTCCTGTTTTTATTGAATTCTTTCTTTATAATTCCATATTTCACAAAGTGAAAAAATATTCAATTCTTTCCAGATGATTTCTGATTTTTGCTTGTTCTTCTGAATTTACAGCTATCTGTCACAAACTTCAGCCCAGCAATTCGAAATTTTCCCCAGCCTCCTTCTTAACTTTCTTACTAAAGCAAGAATATTTTTGTTCCTTTTGAAAATTTACTTTTAAAGTGAAAATTGTATATTTTTTAGAATCAATCTTGGAATTAGCAGAAGATACGACAGTTTCGTTCATGAATTTCAATGATTTAACACTACAAACCGTCAGATGTAGAATTTTTTTAGCTGTAAATATTATTGTGTAAATATTATAAAATTCGACAATTTTCTCTTTTCTGCATTTACAGAATTCCATATAAACAAAACGTAGTAATGTAAAAATTCTGTATTCTTCAAAAATAAATGTATTTATTTCCCTTAGAATTTTCAGTAGCAGGTTGCATTTAATTCTCATTTTGTTCGCTTCCCACTTTTATTTTTCTATCATTTTTGTTTATAGTTAGCGACCGTCCAACAAAAACTCCATCACCTCAGACACGACCTTCAAAAATCCCATCCTCCCGAGCAGCAGCCAGCCAATAACCAGAAGCGTCGGGATGGCAGTGCAGCGTCGCAACAAAGTCCTTGGCGCGGGGCGAAACAACCGGACGGGAATTCGGACTTGTTTTTGTTCCTAGTCGCGACCAGAGCCCCTGCAGAGCTCCTGCATTAGGGACGGGCGAGGAATTGGAGCGTGCGCTGAAATCTAGGGCGGCGGTGGTGGCGAGGCTGGCCGGGGCGGAAGCCACAGTCATGGTCTCACCAAAGCAGGGGAGATGGGACATGACGCAGTGCTGACGGGTAAGGTGGGTTAAAATAGCACGTGATTCTTATTGTGTAATAGAAGGAAAACAAGTAATCTTCCGCAGACAATATTTATTAGTCCAACAATTATTAAGACATAGCAGACATGTTTCGAGGATTTTAACCCTCATTTGAAATAGTTCCATAATACGTGTGGGGAAACCACCGAGATTGTATAGTTGATTTTAACAGACAATGGGTAATAAGTAATAATAACAATAATAATCTTAATAATAACAACAACAACTACACCTAGGAACTACACGACATTGTAATGGGTGATGGAGCTTTAGTAACCCCATGAACCTGAGAGCTATGTCGACGGCAACCTAGCCACTAGGAGGGCATTTCACGCTGAATAGGTTGAAGGTGAGGGGTCGGACGAAGAAGTATTCCAGAGGAGAGTGGGAAATAAGTTGAGAGGGAAGGACCATGGACATTTAGACTTCCTGTTTTCGGCCATGGAGGGAATAGGAGAGAAATGGGTTGTCACACCAGGCCACTGATTAGAGTGGAGGCCCCATTAGCCTGAGAAGGAGGTCTGCCTACATGAGTCAATGAAAATCCCGTAAGGTTTAGTAATGCCGACTGGCAATCGGAGGGACCCCTTGCTGAGAACTGGAAGGGATGCCCAGAGGCCACTGTGGGTCGCAGTAGAGGATAACGGAATAACCCATGGGTTGAGTGTAAACTTGAAAGTGCTTCCTGCGAACCTTCACTTAAAACCAATGCGGAAAATGGATAGGACGAGAAATGTAATGAATAGTAACGTGCCTTGTTCTACCAATGGCCCTTATCTGCACAGAAACCGAGCTAATGTCACTTAATCGACGACTGGCTATCCAACAGATGTTAGTTCCAGAGACCCAGAACCGGCAGAATCTCGAAGCCATCGTCAGAGGTGGACACGGGATGAATTAAAGAAGGTGATGTGGTGCTTTTACTACGCAAAAGTGTAAAATGGGGCTCAAAATTAGAAGGTTTTAAGGTATAGAGGTAACGGAACCCAGATGTGAGACCTAATCTAGATTCAAAGAGGCTTGCCCGTAAACAACGGTACATAGTCATCAGTGAAAAATTCACAGCGAAACAACTTGCAGACATTCAGAGAAACGCGGAATACCTTCTTCGATCAAACTATCCACATGACCGAACATTTAGAACCATTTTATATCCATGATAATGATGACCTTCTTGAAGATTTATCTCTTCCCAGTAATCTCAGTGGTGAAAATTCATTTGGCTGTCAATCACACGATAAGTACATGATGCGGGACCTCCTCCGACGCGTGATAGAACGAGTTCGTTTACTTCCATTCGAATCTCGTGCACCGTTGATGAGATTATACGAAAATGCTAAAGCTAAGAGTGATAGAGACAACAAGTTCCGTCTTGAGTATGGTTGTAGAGACCTCAGGTAGAAATATTACTAAAATCAATCTCATCTTGTATACAATTGGATATCTAGTATCTCAGACAATTTCGGGGCCAGCCAAGAACACAGACGGCCGGTAGCCAGACAGAGTAAAGAGCTTCATACCACCATGGGCGAAAAGAATTGTGAAACAGATAGCCGACACTCGGCGTGAAATATCACTCTGAGCTGAGGCATCCTCTAAATCAATTTACACCTCTAAAGTTCAACAAAAAATACTCCATCCTGAACAAAAATAGCAAATTTAAAATGACACAAAGCCAAGCATGGGCTTAAAGAATCAGGCGTTAAAAACATACAGATTATTTCCGTGTACAGAATCGGTTGTTGAAATAGTCATGAAGTGATTCTATCGCAATCACGACTCAATTTCGCAATATCGCAAATTCGACTCAAAAGCCAAATGGCAAATCTGCCTCTTCTTCAAAAGATGAGGTCGAAACATTTTGGGCAGAAATCGGGGAAGATAGCAGATTCTGCAACCAAGACGCATCATGGTTCCAATCTGACGTTGATGCTGCCGACGGACTCGTGGAAACAGAATATCTTAACATAACAAACAGAATAACATGACACTCAAAATTGGAAATCAGCCGGTATTGATAAGATCCGGATTTATTGGATTAAGAAATTAACAGCATTGCAGTCTCATCTTGCAAAATTGAATGAAAGTTTAGAAAACCCAAAGGAACTCCCTGAATGGCTCATACGCGGCATCACGAATTTGCTATCCAAATCGGGAGACACCTCTTTGGCGAAGAACTACAGGCTAATCATTTGTCTTCCAGTATTATACAAAGTTGTAACCGCAGCCATAGCTAACAAAATGTACAAAAACCTAGAGAACCACCAGTTACCAGTTGAACAAAAAGGATGTGTTAAATGTTCCTATGGCTGTAAGGAAATCTTGATAATAAATGAACTCATCTTGAATGATGTAAAGAAACGAAAACGTAATTTAAGCGTGGCTTGGATTGATTACCAGAAGACCTTTAACAGTGTACTACACGGTTGGATTTTGAAGACCATAGAGATCTATCGATTTCATCATACATTTATTGAGTTTTTCGAGGCTAGTATGAAGTCGTGAATTACCAGGTTACTAATCCACAGCGGAATGGAAGTAGTAGAATCAAGAAGTTTTCAGATTAACAGAAGAATTTTACAAGGAGATTCGCTATCCCCTCAGTTGTTTTGCATTAGTTTGATCCCACTATCTTGTCAGTTGTCGTACACTGACTATGAGTTCAAGCTCAATGGTGATGAAAGCCCAGTACCTCATTTGTTTTACATGGATGATCTTAAAGCGTTTGCTAAGAATTAAGTAATTGTCTCCAAATGCTGTCCGTCATCAAAGATTTTAACAATGACATCTGCATAAAGTTTGATCTTGACAAGTGTGCAAAAATCAACTCAAAGCGAGGCAAATTGACTTCACAGAACATTGACGATGATATACACACTGTGATTCAAGATCTTGACCCAGGTAAAACTTAACAAATACCGGGGCATTGAAGAATGTGAGATCATCGCGAACGACATACCGAAAGAGGAAATTTGCAGGAAGTATTACAGAAGAGCGAGACTTGTGCTGCAGTTTGCTCTGAACTCCAGGAATAAAATATCTGCAATAAATAGTGTGGCCGTGTCTGTGGCCGAATACATTTTGAGTCTAGTGAACTGGGACTGAGTAAGAAATTTGGATCGTGTATTGAAAAACCAGAAAACTGCTCACTATGTATCTTGTCGCCCACCTTCGAACTCTTTGCAGGAAGGATCCGCGACTCTAGAAGACTACAAGAGCATACTCGACTATCGGAATGCAAAAGTAGAGCTAATTACAAATGATCTTGACTGTTCGGGTGACACCGGTATCTGTAGGAGCACACAATATTGTGATGCAACCGCCCACGTCTGATGCAGATTCTTTGGAACGGAATCGGAAGGGGGTCACACCACAGAATGGAAGCGCCGACACACTGATGGTATGACGGTCATTTCCGTTGTAACAGGTGGGGACATGCGCTAAATTTATTTAAAAGGGGCGCCAAGCGCACGCCCACTTACCTGCGATTTTGCTGCCGGCGTTGAGCGTCTCAGGGGTGAGTGCCCTGGGTCGAGGGATTGCAATGGTTTCTTTGTGTTGAAATAATAAACACTTGACTCAGAATTTAGTCTTTTTCACCCGTCCAAAATGGCGGGGACACATTTATTATGAAAACTGTTCTTGCAAACACTGAATTACTGTTTTTGGCTATCAAATAAGTGATGATGATGAACATGACTTACAAGTTGATGATGGCGTAATGGCTACGTCACCGCGACGGGATTGCTCACCGATCGATGGACTGATGCGGCAGGACCCACAGGAGCGCCGCTGGAGCGTTGTAACGCCAGCCTCACAACTGTCCCTCGTGATGAAGGCGCCGGCGCTCGGGATGTCAGCGGTGAATGTCAGCGCAGCAATTACGTAGCGCTGGCGCGCGTCTCAGGCCGTCACACGATCACCTGGACCGCGTATGATGTTGGAAGCCAAAATCTGGCTGTTTGGAATAAATTCCGCGGTTGGACGAAGGCCGGGCAGGTCTCGTGGTGGTCGGCTCAATGTTTGCCTCTCACCAACCGCTATTGTCGTCTTTTTACCGTTGCTCTCACTAATGATCTCTAAAAACCGATGTTCGGCCGCTCTCTAACTGTAACTTTTAAGTTGTTGAAGATTTCGACTGTCCTATGCTATTCCTGCGCGACCACCCTCTATCGTGTTTTTCGCCCGTCTGAAGTTTGAGCTTCTCGCTGTGTTTCTCCCCCCTTCTTTCTCTCGCACCATGCAAGGGATATCACGTGCTTCCTGCCCTAGCGCTCTCATAGGTCGGTTTGTTGAGTTCCAGAATTTTCTATGTTATTTTGTGAGCTGATTGGATAAATGATCTCTTCCTTTCGCGGCCATTGGATATCTTTTGTTTAGCACAGAGAAGTGCGCACATGGTTCTTCTGTCGCGGCATTTGATATGTTTATAGGACTTAAGGGATTATCTTGCTGCGTGCTAGCGCCAAGACCCTAACGTAGCTGTTCCACAAGTCAATCATTCTGTAGTATGGACAAAGGGGGTTGAATTTATGGTGGAGGGTTTCGGGGGGCCTACGCAGCTGTGCGGAACTGATACAAGCGGCGCGAGGGACGCGTTGTCCTTGTGAGCTTCTTGTTAATGTGGCGTGACGCTGGGGTGGCGAGTGCGATGTTCAAACGACACATCGCAATATCAGGTGGCGCTGGCGACTGTTCTTCTTCCAACAAATGCAACTCATCAAAACCCCGCAAGCCGACGAGTAGGTCGCCGCCGGATCTCGCCATCCAGTGGATGAAGGTCATCTGCACCTCCAGTGACAAAACGCGCTCTATAATAACGGAACGGAACTAATTGTAATTAATTATTATTAATTAGATAATTATCGGAGCAATTGACGTGCCCTAGAAACTCGAAATAATCGATGGTTGAAAAAGGCCACGATCACGATCCAATCGTAAGTTTGGATTCATTACATTTCTCATTCTATCCATTTTCCGCATTGGTTTTAAGTGAAGGTTCGCAGGAAGCACGTTCGAGTTTACACTCAACCCATGGGTTATTCCATTATCCTCTACTGTGACCCACAGTGGCCTCTGGGCATCCCTCACAGTTCTCAGCAAGGGGTCCCTCCGATTGCCAGTCGGCATTACTAAACCCTACGGGATTTTCATTGACTCATGTAGGCAGTCTCCTTCTCAGGCTAATGGGGCCTCCACTCTAAACAGTGGCCTGGTGTGACAACCCATTTCTCTCCTATTCCCTCCATGGCCGAAAACAGGAAGTCTAAATGTCCATGATCCTTCTCTCTCAACTTATTTCCCACTCTCCTCTGGAATACTTCTTCGTCCGATCCCTCACCTTCAACCTATTCAGCGTGAAATGCCCTACTAGTGGCTAGGCTGCCGTCGACATAGCTCTCAGGTTCATGGGGTTACTAAAGCTCCATCACCCATTACAATGTCGTGTAGTTCCTAGGTATAGTTGTTGTTATTATTATTACTATTATTGTTATTATTCCTTATTACCCATTGTCTGTTGAAATCAACTATACAATCTCGGTGGTTTCCGCAGACGTATTGTGGAACTACTTCAAATGAGGATTAAAATCCTCGAAACATATCTGCTATGACTTAATAATTGTTTGATTGATAAATATTGCTTGTAGAACATTACTTGTTTTCCTTCCATTATCCATTCCATAAGAATCAATCCAAAAGTACGCCGGCGTTGCAAACTGAAATCGTTAACTATGTGAAGCCAGGAAGGTTTAGAGAATTCGAGAGAGAGCGGGATACTGGTTGGGTGACCGATTAGGAAGCCCGGATCTAATAACGCCGAGGCCAATTGTCCTTTACGGGATATAATGGTACAATACAAGCAGAAATTTTTTAAATTGGGCTTTAGGTAACAACCGTGCTTTCGATGCGGTTCCTTTCACGATACTGAAGAATTTTAACTGGAATGTAGGCGAAGACGGAAAAGGCTGGCTCGAGGTAATGCTGAGTGCATGGTGAGATTGATTTGTAGTGCGTGTTTTTCTCGGGAGGTTGCGGTGGCGGATCTTTTCCCCGCTGGATGGCGATTTCCGGCGTCGACGTACCGGCTAGCGGGGATATCCCTAACCAGTTATCTGCCAACAGTGGGACACCGCCGCGGCCGGGACCAACTCTTAAGCTCCCAACCGGTCTCTCGGCATGTGTGGTAGTGAATTGCATATAAGTTTGTGAATATGTGTGTATGTGAGGGGTGAGGATAAGACAAGGAAGAGGAAGGAGAGATCGCGCGTGGTCCTTGGCCCATTTTTTTAGGGTTCTGCTGCGGCGTTCGCCTGGTGTTGATCGAAGAAACCACGAAAAACTACCAATCAGAACACCTAGCTATGTAGCTGGTGTCAAATACCCTGCCACAGTGGAGACTCTATCCTACACATGCTGAGAAGATGAGCGGGGGCAGCTAGTTCTCTCGGTTGCCCACCAGGCTGTTGTGCCTGTCTGAGGGCTTTGCGGTGCAGAGCGAATGGTGATGTGGGGTGCAGGTTGTCAGGGAAGTGCGAGGGATTTCAAGCGATGAAGTGAAGAGTGTTGTGCGGTGGGGCGAGGTGTGAGGTAGATGACGATGGCGACAAGAGTGGGGCGTTTGGCGAGTGCAAGACGGAAGAGCTGGGAGAGCAACGTTCTCACATGGCTGGGAGAGCAACGTTCGGCGCAGTTGGGAAACGGAGAACGAGATGGGCAGTGCTGGCGATGGGAGTGAGAAAAGGAGCGATGGTGACGGGACTGACACATTTAGTGCATAAATAAGTGGTGTCAAAGTCTTCTACTGGTGGCAGTGGCACGCGTTATGGCTCCGTAGCATGTCACGAGCTTCTCTCCGCAACTAGCGTCGGGAAAGGAAACTATTAGTAACCCCGCCGTTTTACAAGAGGGAAGGCGTTGTTTCTGGTGGCGAACCACGTGAAGGGACAATTTCGTCGTACCACTCGTGCCACGGACTCCCGCTCCTGGCATCGACCTTGACAACACTGGCATAGGGCGTCAGCTGTCTTGGGTATTGTGCCTGTCTGAGGGCTTGTGGTGCAAAGCGGATGAAGATGTAGGGTGCAGAGGGTTGTTTCAATGATGGGGCAAGGTGGGGTGGCGCAGGGAGCTGCCGGAGCTGTTCGGGGATGGGCAGAGGAGAGTGGGGCGTTGGAAAGTGTTGCGGGGACTTGGCGGGGAGTTGCTGGGACGTAGCGGAGGTGTGGCGGGGTCTGGACGTGATGGGAGAGTTGCAGTGGTGTGACGGAGGCATGGCAAAGTTGGGGAAAGCAAGGGTGAAGCGGAGTGGGGGCGGAGGTAGGGTAGGAGTGGAGCGAGGCGGAACGAGGTGGGATGGACAGGGAGAGCGGGGGGTTAGGGCGCTGGGGAGCGGGCGGGACGGGTGGATGGTGGGGCGGAATGCGGGGGGTGGGAAATGTTGAGGGGACGTGGCGGGGAGTTGCGACGATGTAGTGGTGTGGTGGGGTCTGAGCATGGCGGGAGGGTTGCTGTGGCGTGACGGAGGCATGGCGGGAATGGGAAGGGCGAGGTGGGGCGGGATGGAGTCAGGATGGGTGTGAGGCGAGACGGGGCGGGGACGGAGGCAGGGTGGGTGTGAGGCGGGACGGGGTGGAGTGGGTTTGGCGGGGTGGCAGGACGTAGCGGGGCGGGCGAGAATGGGTCCCCGCTACGTCCTGCCACCCGCCCCGCCTCACACCCACCCTGCCTGCGTCCCCGCCGCGTCTCGCCTCACACCCGCCCCGCCTCGCCTCACTCCCACTCCCAGGGTGGGTGTGTTGCCGGAACGTTTCGGGGAGTTAGGGGCCTAGCGGAGTTGTGGCGGGGTAGGGACGGCGGCGCGGCGGAGGCATGGCGGAGAGGTGGCGGGACGGAGGTGTGGCGGGACGGACAGATTCCGGAGTCCGTCAAAGCCGTCGGTTCGTCGTGCATGGAGAGAGCAGCGGGAAGCGGGACGAGAGAGGCAGGGGCGGTGGCGGAGAGCAGAGCGACTCCGAGCGGGGAGGGGAGGGGCGGGGCACGAGAGATGCAACGAGCCGGAGCGCGACGTGGAGGCGCGGTTAGTGCGGGTTGTTCGGGGAGGCGGGTCAGCGCGGTTAATTTTGCGCGGAGAAGCGCAGAGGCGAGTGGGGCCAAGGGATGGCTGAGCGGGGTGTTCGAGTGAGGGAGGGGGACGGAGCGGAATTTGGTGACTGGTGGACGGGGCTGCGTGACTCGAGCAGGCGAGCGGTGGCGCAGGACAAAGCAGGACGGAGCGTGGCAGGGCCAGTGGCGTTTCCAGGGGGGGGAACTATGGAGGCCATGGCGTCTTCAGAAAGCCTACGGTTTTCGTTTGTTACCTTCCTTTATTTGGCACAATTTATTTAAGTATTTATTTAAAAGATAAAATTATGAGACCGACGACCTCAAAGAGATGTTTCTCACACCGTAATCTACACCGTAATCCTCTTGAGCATTCTATTACATTTTTGCTGGTTCGGCGCTTCCCGATATTACCTCACCTGCTCAGAGACGTGCGAAATCTGCAAATAAATGTGAAGAGAGGCTGGGAGCGGCAGAGACAGAGACACAGAGACAGACAGACAGGGACAGGGTGAGAGAGGGAGGGAGGGCGAGACAGTGAGAAAGGGTGATGGGAGGGTAAAGAGTGAGATGAAGGGGAGAACAACGTCTGTCGGATTTTACTAGTATTGTATATTATCATAAACACATTATAAAAATAATATATAATATAATAAAAATATATTTATTATTTAAGAAAACTATATGATCCCGCCCAAATGATCGGCTGGAGCCGTCCCTGGGCGGGGCGGGGTGAAACGGAGCGTGGAGGCGCGTGGAGACATGGAGCAGTGCAGGGCGCATTAACGTGGTTACAAAGGAAGCCACCAGTCAGCACGGTTCGTACTACGCGAGGCAATGAGTAGTGAGGTGGGACGAGGGGGACTGAGCTTTGTGGTGCGGAGTGGGGCGTTGAGGTATGGGTCGGAGCGCGTCTCCAGCGTCTGGGCGAAGCGGACGGAGCGGGACAGGAACGGAAGGCGAGGAGCGAGTCTGCGCAAAGTGGAATGGGATGGTTAGTATGGAGATCGTGCGTCAGCACGGCTGATTTTGTGTGGAGAGCTGCGCTAGCGAGGCGGGACTAGGCAGGACAAAGTGGGACGAAGCGAGGCGATGCGAGAGATGGAGGTGCAGGGGCGGGGAAGCGGGGTGGGAGTGGAACTTGGGTGGCGAGGGTTGTGCATAGCGGGATGGGACGGGGGAGGTCGCTGCGGTACGGGTCGGAAATGGGCGGGGAGGAGTGCAGACAGAGTGTGTTTCGGGGGTGTAGCTGTGGTGGGGGGCACGTGGCGAGGCGGTGGTGTTACGGAGTGTAGCGGAAGGGTGGCGGAGAAGGAGGCGGAGCGCAGCGGGGGAAGGGAGAAGGCGAGTGTGAGATGGGTAGGGTGGGTAGACTGGGTAGGGTGGGCGGAGCAGAGTGCAGACGTCAGAGTGGGGAGCGAAACCGGGTTGGGGAATTGTGGGGGCGTTGCGGACGTGCAGCAGGGGCATAGCAAGGCAGGAGTGTCATGGCTGTGGGGTTATGGGTGGGATGATTATGGTTATGGGTGGAGTGAAGCGGGGACGGGACAGGGCGGGAAAGGCGTGCGGCGGCGTGGATAATTGGGGAGAGGCAGGGTGGTGTGGGATGGGTAGGGTGGATGGACCAGGGCTGGGCGGGTGTGGGGACGTGTTGCGTGGGCGTGACGGGGAGTTCTGGGGGCGTTACCGAGGTGTGGCAGGGCCATAGCTTGGCAGGGAGTTGTGGTGGTGGGGCGGAGACGTGACGGGGGCGGTGCGGAACGGAACGGAGCGGTGGCGTGGCATGGTGAGGGATGGGGTGGGGCGGGGTGGGGTGGGACGGCTGGGGCGGTGACGAGGCAGGGTGGGGGCAGAGGACGGGTCGGGGCGGGGGCGTGGCAGGGCGGGGAAGGGGACAGAACGGGTCGTGGCGGGGGCGTGGCTGGGCGGGGGAGGAGACGGGACTGGGCGGGGTGGGGTGAGGCGGGGTAGGGCTGGGCGGGGTGGGCGGGGCAGGGTCGGGGGCAGGGTCGGCCCCGCAGCGCTGAGCCAAGGTCGGGCGGCGCGGCGCTGCGCGCCTGGCCCGCGCGCGCCCTCTGCAGTTGGGCTGCTGGCGCATTGCGTGCACCCGGAATTGACGCCGCGCCCGCGCCCGCTCCGCGCCCGCGCCCGCTGCTTTCGGCCCGCTGCCAAAATCCCTCGCCCGCCGCCCCCGGCCGCCGCTGCGCCACCGCCGCCTTCGCAGCCGCTCCGCTGCGCTTGTTTTCAACGGATTTTGCAGAGCTTCTAAATCTTCGCGAAGACGCGGATGCTCAACAGAATTCATAGTGGGATTGCGTGGTTAACGTACCCTGCTGTGAATGTTGAAATTGTATTGTCGCTGGTATTAATTGGTTTATTCGCTTTCGAGGCTCAACGAACATTTTTCGAAATAAATTTTGAGTTAATAATCTGAATTGGTAACGCTTTTCTTGCATAGGAACAGTGTAAAAAACAGTGTAAAAAACATGTCTGTAGTTCGTTTGCCGATATGAATACGTACGAGGGAGCGAATATTTCTAACTTTCAATCTTTCGTAATATCTATTCATAATTCAGTACCAATTAATAGTTTTCTGATGATAAATACAAAAATAAACAAATATGACCTAGTCTTTTTCTACTTGTTTGGCGAACAATTTATCACAATACTATTTTTGTTAGTTTTTACATTACAACTTCATACGCTTTATAACCTTTGCTTTAGAGTTAAGTTGTCTTAAGAGATTAGTGAAAACGAAATGTTGCCTCAAATCTCATTGAGCTGTTCCTTTTGAATTATTTTGTTGAATTTCAGTGTCTCAATAATAATAATAATAATAATAATAATAATAAAGATTACTTTTAGTATTCTACTTTGGTGCATGGGTTATTAAACGCGCTGTTTAAATTCTAAAATTTGCTAAATAAACATAATCTACCTTGCTATAATATGTGTTTAAAATTTACCTTGAAACCGTAAATGAAAAGGATCGGAAGAGCAAAATCGCCCAGAATATGTTCGTGTATCATTATTTCTGTTAACATATAACTTTCCCTTGGAAGCAAACATTTCAAATTTTCGAGGTACGGAAGATACTCGACGAAGACATTTCAGCGAAGTTGAGCAAGTGCTAACGCTTTGATTGACACGTTCTCGCCCCTCCTTGAGGTGATGCGGGCAGAAGTTATACCTTCCTAAACTCAGCCTCGGTAACTCGCTCCCGACAGCTTATCTCTTTACCGCCAATGGACCACAAACCAAACATTCGATTTCAGAACAGTGAATTCTTCATTTTTTGTTTGTTTTTTGTTTCCAGAGAGAACTTGAGAGCAGTCGAAACCCGCTTAGCGGACCGTATGTTGACCGTTGCAATCCCTCCTTCTCTTCAACCTTCAACTACCGCACAAATAGAGCACACATCGGAGCCGTGTTTGCTTCATCAACGCTCTCTTTGCACGTGTACCCCATACATACATCCGTCTGTCCGTCCGTCCGTTCGTCCGTCTGTCCGTCTGTCCGTCTGTCCGTCTGTCCGTCTGTCCGTCTGTCCGTCTGTCCGTCTGTCCGTCTGTCCGTCTGTCCGTCTGTCCGTCTGTCCGTCTGTCCGTCTGTCCGTCTGTCCGTCCGTCCCTCCTTCTGCCCTCCACCCGAGCGTCCATCCGGCCGGCCGCCACGCGCCGGTCGTGTTTGCATCGCCATAGGCTGCAGAAGCTGCCGATACAACGCTCCATCTCCGGTTTAATTTAGAATTATGCTTTAAACCGTATTTGGGATTGTTGAATCGTGAGCTGCCTGATTAGCTTCCATATAACCGGAGAGATTTACGGGAATTGCCCGGCGAATCACAAAGAGGTGAAATCCGCTCCTGGGTACTCTGCTCTTCGTCCAAAAGCAAGAACGTTATACACAAACTGCAGGCCTTTAAACGATTTTTTGTAGTAATACTTCCGTTCATGCGTACAGTTTTACAATTTGAAGTGATTTTTGGAAAATGAAACCGTAGGGTTTAAAAAAATACAAACGAAGTCTTATACTACAGAGAACCCCTTTGATGAAACGGAAATTAATGCGGCTTTCACTTTTCTATCAGTTTTCATTTTCTCTCTTAGAATGAAGTTAGTGTTTGTGTCGAATATAAACAGATCACCAAACTTATATACAATTACTTCGTTATAATGATGCAGAAAGTCGGACGGACGGACGGACTAACTGACAGACGAGCGAAAGAACAAACGGATGGATAGACTAGACGGACAGACAGGCAGACAGACGGATGACCGGAAGTACGGACAGACACATGGACGGACAGACACATGGACGGACAGACACATGGACGGACAGACACATGGACGGACAGACACATGGACGGACAGACACATGGACGGACAGACACATGGACGGACAGACACATGGACGGACAGACACATGGACGGACAGACACATGGACGGACAGACACATGGACGGACAGACACATGGACGGACAGACACATGGACGGACAGACACATGGACGGACAGACACATGGACGGACAGACACATGGACGGACAGACACATGGACGGACAGACACATGGACGGACAGACACATGGACGGACAGACACATGGACGGACAGACACATGGACGGACAGACACATGGACGGACAGACACATGGACGGACAGACACATGGACGGACAGGACACATGGACGGACAGACACATGGACGGACAGACACATGGACGGACAGACACATGGACGGACAGGACACATGGACGGACAGACACATGGACGGACAGACACATGGACGGACAGACACATGGACGGACAGACACATGGACGGACAGACACATGGACGGACAGACACATGGACGGACAGACACATTGGACGGACAGACACATGGACGGACAGACACATGGACGGACAGACACAGGACGGACAGACACATGGACAGGACAGACACACATGGACGGACAGACACATGGACGGACAGACACATGGACGGGACAGACACATGGACGGACAGACACTGGACGGACAGACACATGGACGGACAGACACATGGACGGACAGACACAATGGACGGACAGACACATGGACGGACAGACACATGGACGGACAGACACATGGACGGACACAGACACATGGAGCGGACAGACACATGGAAGGACAGAGAGATGACAGGCAGATGGATGAAAGGCAGATAGGCAGAGGGATGGACGGAGAGACTGGACAGGTGGATAGGCGAACCGACGGACAGAGACAAGCAGGCAGGTGTATGGGCAGAGATACACACAGTGGAGATGACAGACGGACGGGCATACAGACAGATAGACGGACGAACCGGCTGACAGACAGGTAGACGGACAGACGCAACAAAATTTTTACAAGCTCAAAAAAAATTGTTGTTATTCTTGTCTGAGTTCATTTCTGATCCGCGCCACCGGCGCCAATCTTGTTTACGACTCTTATCTTTTTCTCCTGCAACTAATGACAGCAAGTAAACCGAGCCATTTACTCCATTAACGAAGTCTCACAAACAATATACCGCGGGAGATAAATCCGGAAATCTGGTAGACACGCTATTACGAGGTGAATTCCCTAAGCAACGTCTCCATGGCAACAAATGGCAGATAAAAAGGTTTGATGCGTCTGGTTACAAGAAAATTCATTACGGTAGCAACGTACAATTTTATGTGCTGTCAGCATGAAAGGAAAAAATAAATGCTTGCTGGCGTAGACGAGACATTTTCCCGCAAATATAAAGTTCATTTTAAAAATTCCTACAGTAATAGATAAGGAATAAATATTTAAATATTTATGTTATTGTGTTGATTGAAACTCACGATATCTATAATAAATATTGGGAAATTGATAACTTGGATTGAGTTTGTTGTACGTGAACTGTTAATACGTAGTAACCTACTCAAACATCTATTTCGAATTTTATTTTTCTTTGCCACTGAATCCAAATATATATGAAAATATTGATATATCGATAAAAATAAAGTCTAAACTGAACGTGATTATACATTTTTAGTCCTCTATCAAATTTTTTTTAGTCCTCTATCAAATTTAATATTCCTAAAATTCCCTATTCATTACAGTTGACGCTTTATGACGAAAATTACAGGTAGTTATCAAATTGCCAGTTCACATTAATACAACAAATAGTACAACATTGGCCGTCAATTCTTACTGATCGTGTGCTCTAAGATTTGAAATAACTAATAGAAATACAGGCTGCGATAGCTCAGCTATAGTACGGTTGCCTCTGTAGCATCATTGGCCGGAAGGTCGTAGCGTTCAACAACTGACGGCTGTGGATTTTTGACACTTGCTACTTATCTGGGAAAATCGATCAGTGCAGCCTAGCCCTTTTGTCTACGGTAAAAGAAATATCCTTAGTCTACACTTGGGTTACCCGGGTAACCCGTGTATTTTCGGCTTTTATAAATGCTATTTTGCTTTGAGTGTCTATGAGTTTTTTTAAATAATTAGAAATCAATTGTATTTATTGTATTATGTTGGGGTGACTGTCTTGCATTGTTGGCAGCCTTTGAAACAATTGAAAAAATAGTTCGTGACGAGTTATTTTCGTACTATGTTCTGTTGTGAATCGAAATTTTTTACTTCTGTGCGTCTTTGTTTTCCCCTTTTTTCACATCATTATATTTTAACATCTGTGCGTCTTTGTTTATTCATCCATTGTTGAGTATGAAGGAATTTCAGGAACTTACGGATGAGGAATACAGCACGCTGTCTTCTAAAAATAACAGATTTACATATGACAGTTATTTGACCATAATACCAAAGAAGAAAAAGCTGTTATATTTTTATCCACAATACACTGTGATGATTCTACATCCGGACCACTTTCAAAATCACAAATAATTTTATACTATAACAAAATAAAGGAGGAGTATACAATATGGATAAAATGTGTTCCCACGATAGTGTAAAAGACGTACACAGAGATGGGCGGTGGCATTTTTTATT
>JAHLJT010009689.1:0-27147 GCA_031308135.1 Acheta domesticus
GATCCTACGCATGGTTTAGGTGTTGGTGTTGTTCACATACATCGGACAGACGTACGGACGTTTTGCTGCCAATTGGTTTTTCCGTATCTAAGACACACAAAACAGGGATTCTGGCTACACCATATGTTAGAAGTTAGAGGATTTTTTTCTTAATTTAGCAAGTGGATTTATCCACTTTTCGTTATCAGGGCCCGGCTATGATTTTTTTTCTGCCGAAAATCCGCCGTTTCTTTCGCGCAGAATTACACAATATTACTCCGTATATACGTACGTATAGGTACAGGTACGGGAAAGAAAAAAGTTGTGGGCCTTGGGTGAGCGCTGGATACAGATTCCGGACGCAAAACACACACTCGCTATTACGAAACAAGTCGATAACCCTGACTTCCGACATAGATCCGATATCGTACAAGATAATCTTCCAAGAAGGTACGGTAAGGAAGGGTCTGTTATTTCAAAGAATTGATCGTCAGGTCGCTTTCATATCCGCTGTCTCATTAGAAGAAATAAAACTGAAATGGAACTAGCAGCTATGGTACATATATAGTGGGGTGGTCAGATGCGGATTAACATCTTTGTCACCTGCAGGCACGCGGAAACGGCCGCCAATTTTTTTTTTCAATCAACACAGAAAAAAGTTATATAATTGAATATAATGTATGTTAAAAATTGGACACACATATTTATGACTAAATTAAATATAATTTAATTAATAATTTTTCGCGCGTTCATTTTTTTCTATGGAAAAACAATTAACTTTTTAAATCGCATATTTTGATCTATAAAAATAACATAAATTCACCATGTTTTTGGTTTTTGTAGTTATGCATATTTATTATTTTACTGTTGTTCTACCTTTAATTCTTAAAATTACCTAGATGTCTACATTTAACACTAGAAAATATGAATGAAATAAGACATCTTCAGACAGATTATTAAAATTGCATGTATTTAATTTTATTTATTTATTCAATACAATGTATTAATATACATTTTACAATGTATTAATATACAATTTACAATGTATTAATATACATTTTCCTATAACCATTATACATAATTTATATTTTCTATATTAAGTTAACGTGACGTAATTATTCATATTATAAATTTATAGATGTAACATGAAGATTTCTATTTCAGTAAATGTAATTAAATCTTAATTGTATGACTTCTGAAAATGTAAACATCATTCATTTTGATTTATCACGTCATATAGCAAGAGATATTATCAGCCTGTTAATAAATTAATTTGCGAGTGTTTTAACAATGTTGTTCAAAAATTCTTAGAATAAATTTTTTTTCAAAAAAAAGAAAAAAAGAAAAATTGCACATGATGAAGGGAGGCTCTTTTGACACAATTCTGATCCACAATTTTTACTGCCTCTAAAATTTTGCCTATGTAGGTACGTGCCTCCTGTGTCTTTGCATAAATCTGCCCCTGAGGGTGGTGTATATCAGTGGTCACAGAATATTGTTATGTGATTCCCCAGGATACCTCTCCCCAGATTTCCTGTTAGGTTGGAGCTCATGCCACGTGAATTCCGTTTACAATGTCAACAGTTTTAATTTTAACGACTCACTGAAATTCGGACTTCAATTGTTACAATTTTCCTGAACGTGGTTTCTTAAAAGGGGGAAAATTAAGGAAATTGTTGTTATGGGGCTGGTTGGTGGTTTGTTATCAGAGATTATGATTTACAAGTAGTATATGGGTTTTAGTGTTTGTTTCAGAGGGTGTTCGTGTAACAGGGGTAGTCTTTCAGATAGGTTTCACTGTATATTCAACATTTCTTCAAAACCTGTATAATCCATTAAGTATTTGTGATACAATTCTAAAATTCACCAGAAAGTTTGTGAGGTGTAAGAAAACTAGGTCTATTAGGCAATTTGTAGGAAGTCAGGTAGTTTGCGATTGACTTTCTTTTCGCAGAGAGATAGTGCAGAAGCATTAAACTTCCCTGCAAGTATCACCATTCAGAGCATGAATGTCATTACTCAGCATCACTCATGTCCGAACTAGTTTGTTGTGACATTTTTTTTTTTTTTTGTATTGTGACACCTTCAGAGTTAGTAACATTTGTGGAAAATTACAATGTATCTTGTCCTCACAGGGAACTGAACTCAGAACCTGGAAAGTGTATGGAAAAATAAAGAATTTATATTTAACATTGAACAATTCAATTGCTGATTGAATTTTTTGCAATGAGCGATTTTGATTTTAGCTTGCTTCAAGTTATATATTTGTGAGTTTAGATGAAATGCTAAAGAATATGGTGGATTATTTGATCTCAACCTTATTTGATGTTTTCAATGACCTTTTACTTTCTTGCCTTTTTTTAGTTAGAATACGATTAAAAGTTTGAGATAAAACAAGGAGAGAGAATTTTTGTTTATACCCTATCGAAGCAAAATATTTGAATAGGACTTAAAGTTACTGTGTATGAATTAATATATTAAAATAACTTACATATAAATTAACAATAAATGGAGGGGAAAGAAATTAACAAATAAGACTAAACTTGAAAATCAGTCATCAACCAGAAAATCTACTTTTACGTTGGATGTTTAAACACATTGAGTAAGCATTGTCACAACAGTAAATGAAAAATATAATTAATATAAGGTGCAATCATTTTTCTGAATTAAAATTAAATACTATTTTTTAAAAAAAATTGTAATTTTAAAAAATTTTGGTTTCTTTTATTACACTTAATTTTTTATTAATTAATATACCTATATTTTGAAGAGAAAACCATAGCTTTTAATTAATCTTTCTTGATAAATATATTTATACTCGAGAGGCCTCTGTCCCTTTGTGTTCAATTTTACCAAACCTTCAGGTCCTGATCCCCTATCTACAGAATGACATTTGTGAGACAAGAAGCTTAGTAGGAATCCAAAGTCTCGTGGCAATTCAATCAGTAAATACACTCTTCATAAATTATTTAGATGGCATGCATAACTCTCTCTTATTTTCATTACAGTCAAATTTTCTGTGGGTTAAACCCACCACAAATGATGAATTTGATGTTCCAATGGAGTACGAGTTGTGTCTTCTGACAGTCAAAAAGATGCTTGTCAAAGATGATGATGGAAAAGGTAAGTTGATATTCATTTTTCTAAAATTGTGAAACTGGTGAAAAGTAAATACAATTTTGGAGCATAAAGAAAATTCAAAATATCAAGAAATTGTTGATGAACTTGTACTATTCTAGAGGTCAAAAGAATCTAATTTTGTTTTCTGGCTTTTAAAATTTAAGTTTGCAAAGGTCATTAAATTTAAGTTTCTTGAATATTGTCTATTACTTATTGTAGACCTGGCTATTTTACTTTAATCAAACAAATTATTACATTTTCAATCTGTGTAAAATAGCCTTTTATCTCCTACTACCAGAAGTACCTTGCATTTCCTGAGTATTTTATTTATTACAATCATCTATGACATGACAAAAGGAATGAATTCTATCTTCTCTGCCTTGGACTGCCCTGCCCTGAGCTGCACTTACCAGACCTGCCTTGTTTCCACTGTCCTCACTTTGACCTGGCTCACCCGACTCCACCACTGCCAATAACCCTCTATAGATAGAACCTACGTGTCCCACCTGGCAATATTTGCTACAATAACTGTTTCTACCACCATCATTGCTAAGGGCAGCAGTAAACAGATGCATTGTTGCATATTCCCAGCGACCTTCCAGTAGCAATTTGGACCTCACAATACTCAAAGTATAATGGCATTATTGAAATGAATTGGAAAGCACTTAGTAGGAAATTCTATGGACTTCAAAGAAATGTTGCAAGTTCTTTGCAAATTTCCTCACCCTTTTCAAAATATTGCGAAAAAAAATTAGAGCGCACTTAAATTTTTCTCTAAGTGGTAAATCAGGGTGATAGGGTTAATTTTTTAACAAAATCTCATCCAGACAGTAACTTTTCTAACAGTTTCTTTTTTGAAGGTCACAATTCAATTAAGTGCGGAAATTTCATTAAGATCAGAATAAAACTGTAGATTTCTATGAAAAAACATTCTTTATTATAAAAGCAAATAATATGTAGAAAAATAGTCTAAATTATGCCTAACACAATACTCTCCTTTCAGTAAAAAAAGGCATCAAAATCAGTTTAGCTGTTACAGAGATTACACCAGGCAAATCGATAAAGGTCCCAACTGATCAAAAGACTGATCCACAGATTGACAGACTGATAGACAGACATACATTCATACAGACAGATCGATAAAAAAATGTAATTAGTTTTTACATCACTTTTATGAACATAGGAGATGATAAAAAAGGAGTTATTTTGAAATAAAATCAAATACGTCAATTTTATTTATATAGTCCAAGGAGTATTTCACTTCTGAAAGCCAATAATTTAATTAATTAACTTAATTTAATAAATTCATACTTTTTACTTTCTCATTTTCCATTCCAGAAATCTTATCTTTGGCAATTTGGCTTGTGCTAAGAAAACCCTTCCATCACTAATTTTAAACAACACTAATGCTATACATATTTCATTTTATTATTGATTATAAGTAGTGCTATTTTGTTCATCAAATGATTCAAACATGAATTTCAATTGTTATCTTTCAGGAATTTGTTGTTAAACCTGATTGCAGTTCTCAAAGCAATGCATACTTCTTCTATTGAAGGAGTGGAAGATATGATCAAATTGGTTGATTTGCATGAGCACACCATCCTAAGAAATTTACATTTAAGATACTCCAAAGATCTTATATACGTAAGGTTACTTAGTTATTTTTTAACATTATAAATTTTTTTGTTTCATTTATTTCCATTTGTTTTATTTTTTGTTTGTTGTTGTTGTTATTGTTTTGCTCATAATGAAACTTAAATTCCACACCTGTAACAAATGATGTATTATTGTCTTTTAGACTTACACAGGTTCAATTCTTGTTGCTGTGAACCCATATCAGATTTTACCAATTTATTCTGGCAATGATGTGGAAAAATACAGAAATCGTAAAATTGGAGAACTGCCACCTCATATTTTTGCAATAGGAGATTCAAGTTACACTGATATGAAACGCTTTCAACATGACCAGTGCATTGTAATCAGGTAATCTTTTAAATACTATTTTCATATTACATTTCTATATCCACACAAAAATAAGTTATAAGCATAACAAACTAATAATGAACAATTGTTAGGTATTCTTTTTCTTAAGAGAATAAGTCCACAGCATTAGTAACTACCAAATGGTGACATTTTTCTAGTAAAGTTTTATAATTTTCTAGTGGAGAAAGTGGAGCAGGAAAAACAGAAAGCACAAAGCTTATTCTTCAATACCTGGCAGCAGTGAGCGGGAAGCATTCATGGATTGAACAACAAATATTGGAAGCCAACCCTGTTTTGGAAGGTAAATTAAAAAGAAACATTTGGAGATGCAAGTACATAGTACACTTTAAATTAATGAGAAAATTATTGCACATTATGCACGTACGAAATTCATTAAAATTATCTGTACGCATATAAGCACAGTCTGTATATCATAAATTTATTTGCTGGCTGAGTTCCCACAATTAGCTGCCTCTCTTAGAAACATTATATACAATAGTTTGTTGTGTTGGGTTTGAGTTGCAACCTAAAATGTCCGTAAATATGTATGGTGTAGTGTAATGTAGCCAAATCCCGTATTCGAAATTTCGTTAATTTTGGATCAATTGATTTGAAATAAACGACATAGATAAGTAAATACGTCATGTTCTAGGCGTGCTATTTCGTGACTTAATAACTATTCAATATAAAGAAGACAAAATATATTAATAGCATATAGTACTTTCAGGGTAACATTGCCATACTAGTCATCTTGCCCCTACATATATATATATATATATATATATATATATATATATATATATATATATATATATATATATATATATATATATATCCTTTGAGAAGAAATTCTTATGGTGAATTAATTGACATTGTATGAGTTTATAAATCATTTCTAAAGCATATGACATAAATTGTAAACATTGATTAATTACATTTGATACAAAATTGCCTTTTTGTTGTCACCACACTTGAAACTGTAACTTTGCCAGGTAAACAAATAAAAAATTCAATATGTAAGGTCTACAAACCTATGATGAAGTTAACATGCACTAACCAATGGAAAAAGTAAATAGTGGAAAATTAAGTAGGACAAGGCTACTGAACTGTATGGAATTAGCAGGTCCACTTTAAATGATGTGTGCTATGCCAAAAGATGATATTGTTGCTGAGCTTCCCAGACTAAATGTAAAAAGGAGAGAACACTTTTTTTCCTATCGCATTTTATCACAATGTTAAACAGTTAATAAAACATGTTTTACACTAAGTTCTCAAAGTAGTATTTATACCTGTTTAGAGTATTTAAACTGTCAAAAATCAAAGACTAATAATGTTCTGATGCATATTTATGTTTTTCTGCTTCCTATCCAACTCTCATACATTTAAACATAACCAGAGACTTGGAAATAAATAGAGGTGGCAATATTTGACCCCTGCAGGGTAACACTGCCACTTTGCTTGCTTTTAAAAAAGTAATAAAATCTTTGAAATTATGGGAGCTGTGACTTCAATACTTTGAAGAAACAATGTACTTTTATGAAGGATTAAAGTGGCAAAATAATGATTTTGAAGATTGATGCAATAAAGTAGAACTTTAGAAGAAACTAAAATGTGGCAATGTTTACCCCCCGTTACCTTATACAACAGGTTAGAAGAAGTTATTCACTACACATAGGAACACATATCCATCTTTTCGGTATCAGGATCACACAATACGTGTTTTTTTTTTAAAAAAAAACAACGAAAAATTACCGATTTTGCTGAAGAATTTCAATACTTTCTCCTTACTACACTAAGTAAGAAGTATGCGTGAAAGTAAAAATGGACGCGGATGCCGTAACTGAGAACTGCGAATGTCACATACTTGGAGAATGCCGGACAATGCCAGTGCTGCAGTTCAGAAGTAGTACACCAAAAGAAACCCGAATCGGCGACGCTTCCTCACAACACAAATTTCTCGACGCTTGAATATGTCCAACAGGAAGAGTATTACTGAGCCAGTGGCGGATTCAGGAGGGGGCATGGGGGCCAAGGTCTAGAGTTTTCTTTCGTTACCTTCATTTGGTAAAATTAATTTAAATGTTTATTTATATTAGAATTATGTAATTTTTTAACAATAATATCGTATACTACCATATTTATGCTACAAAAACAATATACAATATAATAACAAATATGTATTATTTAATAAAAATATTTTATATCTCCTTCCCCCCCCCAAATTATTGTCTGGATCCGCCCCTGTACTGAGCCAAAGTGTTAACGCTGGTATCGTATTACCCTGGGTGTCAAGACAATGTGCATACTACCACCGGCTGACGCGCTCGAGGTGGTCGCGTGTAAACAAACAGCTGTAGTTAATTTGAATGCCGGCACAATGTATGTTGGGCGTAAGAGCGATCATGTTGCATGGGAAACATTTTGAACTTTTATTTACTTCCTTGCAAATCTTTCAAAACCTAATTTTGCCATTCCTCTCTGAGTCTACCACCCACATCCCCTTGGTTGACAGTTAAAGCCTTTTATTACCTCCACTGCACATCATATTAACATTAACGAAACATTTTTTAAAAGCCATTGGTCTAAGAAAGTGAAGGATTCCAATACTTACGAATGAAATTTCATTCATCGAGTAATGCAAAAGTAAAAGAAGGTATTTTTATTGACCCTCAGATCCGTGAGTTAATGAAAGGTCCCCAATTTCCAAGAATTGTTGAGTGATTGTGAAAAAGTTGCCTCGGGTGAGTTTAAGGATGTTTGAACAAATTTTCTGGGTAATCGTAGAGCTCAAAATTACTTTGATCTCATAAATAGCATGATTACTACGTATAAAGCCATGGGATGTAATATGTCTCTCAAAATACACTTTTCACACTCGCATTTAGAGTTCTTTCCCTCTAACCTAAGATCCACTGAATGAACAATGGGAACTGTTTCGCCGACTAATAGACCGGCTTATGTGGCTAAGGGCTTATGTGGGATCTTATGTGGCTAATTGATGTCACTGCGGTGAATCTGACCAGGAGGCTTCAGGGTTCGAGTGCCGACGACAGCAGAAGTTTCGACAGTAGGCTCATAGTAGTTCGAATTCAGTCGCAGATTGGAGGAGAATTCTAGCGGCCGGCTGCTCTGATCGGTAGTTTTCCGTGGTTACTCTGATCAATACAGGTGAATTCCGGAGTAGTATCCTAACAAACGGGCCACGGACCGCGCGCGTCCGTTCCTTCATTTTCTCTTTCCTTACACACACACGCATTACACTACCACACACGCCGGGAAGTTCAGAGCTTGCCAGGTATCTCTCCCCGTTGGGCCGGTGCCCTACTGGTGAGAGATACGTCGTTGGGGAAGGAAAACTCCACAACCCAATGTATTCGTTGGCACTGCATCTCATTATCCACTCGGGGATGATACCCGCCACCTACTTTGAAAAAAGCTTGGGACATTATTAGGATTACCAGATGAGAATGGATGTAAAGAAGAACAAATGTGTTTAAAATGCAGGACATATTAACACTTATATGGAAACATGATTTATTGTATCGCAAAGAGAAACACCGGTCTCAAAGATCGCCATTTGTTATTGGGTGTTGAATGTAGGATGTAAAGGTAAATGAATTATAAGCCTGTTTCAATCAATTCTTGTATTTCTTTAGAGTATTCTAAAATATATTTTATATTATAAAAACGTGAAAATAATTGAAATATATTGAAATTGTTGAAAAACATTGATATTATTGAACAACTTTTAATTATTGTAAAACACTGAAATCGCCCCCAAATCCGTACATCCTCCCTCGTTCTCTAAATCCGTACAGCGTTGATCCAACTGGTCTTTGTGAGCTAGGAAGGAATTCATCAGGAATCATTTTTGTCCTTTTATACTGTCCCAACAAGTTAATTCTCTCTTCATCAGTTGAACAATAACTTCTTCAAAATTAAATCAATTGTCTAAAGGGACATTGCAGTTAGACCCTTCAATAGCTTTGCATACACGAAGCATAGCTTGAGTAGGGTTCTAAATTTTTCTCCTCTTGAGCTGAGATCGTTCGAAGGAATTGGGCGATCCACTACAATATTTTGAAAGTATATATATCAAATAAATAAATATTTGAGTCAATTGCCTAAGAGCGTTTATGGAAACACCCGTCTCACAGACTACTACTAAGAGAAACAAACGGTCTCGCATTCCGCTACGAAAAATACGGAAAGAGAAAAACAGACCGCTACGATATCCAAAAGTGCCCCTTAAATGCCGACCTCTTTAGCAGAATTCAACAAAATTCGGCCGAGTGATAGAAGAGGATCAGGGAGGAAGCTACTATGACTGCCAAGCTCTCGCTCACCCATATCGCCCATTATTGCATAAACCAATTTCACTTGGTGCCTGTCAGACCGATGTTTCCATACGTTAAAACAACGACTAGTAATAGATACTTACGGTACGTTCCTGATATGCAGAATAAACACTCTGCTTCCTCAGCAGTGCGACACTTTTTCAACTTTTTTCATTATACCAAATAGGAAACACCAGACACTGTTTCGTTAATGCATAAACTATGCTGAAATTGACACGCTTTTGCTCAAGCCATGCGTGGAAGTGGTGACTTGTTTCATCCTGATTATTTTATCAGTCTAACTGTGAAATCTAAAATTCTCGTAGAAAGGCACGCTCACGGTTTACTAGACGAGTGTGATACGAAGCTCAGATAAATGGAAACTATCGATTTTTAACAAACTAAGAACCACGATGCAACGTTGACTCACGGTACACTAACTTAATGTCAAAAATATTGCAGTAAAGAAAGTAAGCAAATGTAATTTTAGAAGAAGAAAAAATAGTTTACGGTGCTTGAAAAGATGATAGCTATTTGTTACGGACAATTGGCTGATTTTGGAAAATAAGTACGGACGCCAGAACAATCGCTAAATATATGGGTATGTCCTGTTAAGTACGGACATCTGGTGACCTTCCTAGACATTACACTAACAGTACTGATGACCATAGCAATTGACACGCCCTGAAACACGAAATAATCAATATGACACGTGTAAATATTTTTTCTTTTCAGCTAGTCATCTGACTGAGCAGCCGGCGACCAAGCACATTTCGTAATTGACTTTTATTAAGCAATCACATCAAACGATTTTGAGCTTTGTTTTAGGCTAATAAGATAGCAGAAAATGGAGACTACTGTTGAATTAATATGCTCTTATGATGGGAAGCATTATCAGAATTCGGATGCGTAGGCTTCCGCGGCCGGAGTCATTTGATTCTTGGCTGTCTGGGATGAGCCGCGTCTCAGTCGATCGAGCTAACGTTTCGGCCATCATGTTTCATCGGCATAACGTTTCGGCCAGAGCTATACTGCTGCCGAGATTTTTTTCAATTTCACCCTCTCCAGTTACCCTGAATTTATTAATTAAAACGGAAATATTTAGGCTGCAGCCGATTAGGCTTGTGCCGCGGGGAAAGGGCCGATCTGAAATAAACTAAATTAATTTAAATTATAAACTATTTACAGTGTCATTTTGGGCGTGCCACTTTGGGCTGCCGAGATTTCTTTTACTTCCCCTCTTCAGTAACCCTGAAGAGAAGAGAATTTATTCAGTGCATTGGGGTACAAAATACTGCAGCCAAACAGGCTTTTGCAGAAATGGGAGAGACTAACGTAAATATACTAACTTACAAACTAACTTATAAACTAACTTGCAATAAAACTAACAGAAACAAACTAACATTAACTCATAATTACTATTTACAAGGTCACTTTGGACTTATTTAGTTATACGACAGCTCGATCGACTGAGACGCGGCTCATCCCGGACAGCCAAGAATCAAATTCCAGAATACCTCGAACATTGACTTCAAGAGTAGCTTATCTCGCAGGGGGATTAATTTCCGTTTTAGGTAACAACAGATTTTAATAAATATCTCTGGTAGTGAAACAACAACTTGTACACTTTGCCCATTTCATGGCATTCTTATAGTTCGCTAGCATTCTTATGGTTCGGTGGAATGTATTGACTCGCAGAGCACGCCATGTGCGCGAATTCGATCTGAAGGTCATTCGCTAACTCCGTCAGACGACCTTGCCGACTGCTGTAAAATTTCTACAGGTGTGAATTTCATCTTCAGGTATGGTTTGCTTGTTCGATTCGGTGAGGACAAAAAGCAAATAAAAGCAAGTCAATAGCGTATTTTAGTACTAGCTAAAGGAAAGCAAATTATAAGTACTTAATAAATAATGTTTAAGAGAGCTTTCTACTACTTTATTCTAAAAGTGGCAAATAGCACAATTTATTTTGATTTACGCTACCAGTAACTTCACAAACAATGATCGTAACCCGAAGTCCTCGTAAAACGAAGTCCTCGTAAAGCAAAGTCCTCGTAAAGCAAAGTCCTCGTAAAGCAAAGTCCTCGTAAAGCAAAGTCCTCGTAAAGCAAAGTCCTCGTAAAGCAAAGTCCTCGTAAAGCAAAGTCCTCGTAACCCGAAGTCCTCGTAAAACGAAGTCCTCGTAAAACAATGCCCTCGCAACCCGAAGCCCTCATAACCCGAAGTCCTCGTATCCCGAAGTCCTCTTAACCTGAAGACCTGGTACCCCGAAGTTCTCCTATCCCAAAGACCTCTTAGTCCCAAGTCCTGGTAATCCAATGATCTTGTATTCTGAAGTCCCCGGATCCCAAAGCCCTCGTATCCCACAGTCCTTGTAATCTAAAGAACCCTGAAGTCCTAATATCCGAAAGTCTTCATATTCCAAAGACCTCCTATCTTGAACTCCTGGTAATCTGAAGACATTGTATCCTGAAATTCTAAAATCACCAAATCCTTGTAACCCGAAGTCCTCAGATAACTCCACATTGGTTTATCGATAAATTTCCAAGCACTTGTGGTATTACCTATGAAAATCACTTAGCTCTTTAATTTTATTAGGGATTTCTGTCCTGTCTCTATTCCTTCAACATAAGTTTCCATGGATTTTGAATTTCTGATTACTCCCACTCATGTTATAGGGTGGAGATAGCCTACTCAGAATAGTTAAATCTAAAAAATGTAATAAAGGGTCAAAAAGAACTCATTTTGTGGAGTGCAACTTAAGATATATAACTTGCATCTCTTCAGGTTCTCTGTGGGGACACAAAAACCTGTGTTTAAGGGCATGGAACCTATCATTTCAGTCTTTGCACATTGTTAAAGTGTTTTGCAGTGTAATATGTATAATGGGTTGCAAGTGTGCCTGTTTTCACCTATACACCATAATCAACAAATTATTTTTTCATCTTTTAAATAATTTCAATGCAGTACCAAGTGGACGTTCCCTATCACAGGAAACACACCTTCCTCTCCTGTTTTAGGCAAACTTATATTTCCTAGTCAAACAAAATTTAAAGAGTTGAACTTGAAAATATTAAAATTACTTCATTGGAATTGCATATTAAAATAACAACACACAAACTAGAAATTTTAAATGATCTCTGAGGTTTTGTGAATCATTGAAAGGAAACCTTCATTATTTTGTTGTTATTGAATTATCTACATAATTCTTCCAGTTAGGTAGCTAATATTGAGATAAAGAACTCTTGTTTAATACACACATACAACTCCAAGCAATTTCTCATTTCACTTTCTACATTCTCATGCTTTTATTTCTTTCAGCTTTTGGAAATGCCAAGACAGTTCGAAATGATAATTCATCTAGGTTTGGCAAATACATTAATATTCGTTTCAGTGAAGATGGTTTTATTAAAGGTGCTCACATGGAGCAATATCTTTTAGAGAAGTCTCGCATAGTGTACCTGAATGAAGGTGAAAGAAATTACCATATATTTTATGGAATGCTAGAAGGATTAACAGTAGATGAGAAACTTAAATTGCAATTAGGACCGGCTTCTAGTTTTAATTATCTCAAATGTGTAAGTAATTCCATTCCTCTTCAAATACATTATGACTTCCTTGAGGGAATCTCCATGTAAATCATATCTGTTACAGGGTAGTGCCATGAAATGTGATGGAAGAGATGATGGCAAGGAGTTTGCTGTTGTACGAGCAGCAATGAAAGTTCTTCTTTTCTCAGATGAAGAAATATGGGAAATAATCAAACTTCTGGCAACCATTTTACATTTGGGCAATGTTAAATACAAAGCAACAGTTTCTGGTTGGTATAAATTCTGTAGTAACAATACAACATTTAAAAAAAGTATTATATTAATTATTACTGATCACATTGACAACACTGCAAATTGAATTTCAGCAACTGTTGATGCATCACAAGTGACTGATGTAAAGGCTGCTGAGAGAATAGCAGATTTCTTGGGTGTAGCAAAAGATCCTTTAGTAACAGCACTCACTAACAAGACAATATTTGTCCATGGAGATTCAGTGGTGAGTATAATTACTCCAAAACAACAAACTATTCATTTAGTAATGGTCAAAAATGAACATTTTAAAGTTGATGAAACACATCAAATTTTACCAAGTTACTGGTCAATTTAAAAAGTAAAAGGGTCTTATTGCTTGTGAAATTAGGACTACAATTTATTCAGTTAAAAAAGAGGCAAAACATCCCATTTAGAACATGCTACTACAACATTGTGCAAACTTTCTATTATTAGGTATAACAGTTACATAAAATTATATTGAAATTTAAGAACTGCTAATCTTTCTCTTGCATATATCACTTTATCAATTATAGTCCACAATGTTAATTTCTAACATCTAAGATCCATTTCATAAGGAAAAACTTTTGGGCCAATGATATGGCCAACAATATGCTTAGCAGAACTGACTCTATAAGTTTAAAAGTCATTCAAAAGACATTCAACTAAACATACAGAATCTTTAGTTTATCTTGCAACTCATGTCTGAGATCACTTGTTCGTGTTTTGGTAATTTGGCAACCGCGTCTCTTTTAACACCTTTCAAGACAGCCGTGCCTGGCACGTCGGGACAGCAGAGGAGGCAACCGTCAGGTCATAAGCTGCAGCAAGTTTCCTGTTTCTTTGTTGATCCCATTCAAGGGTGTCGGCGGGCAGGTACACGGCTCTCATGCCGAAATCTTTTCACGCTGCACAGAGTGGGAGGGGTGGGGTGGGCTGAGGCATGAGCGTGGAAACAAACGTCTCTTTAAGCAATTCTGCCTAATATGCTGAAGAAACAAAACTGTAATATTAATGTGGAGGGGAGTTATCGATTTATTTACAGCAACGTAATAATAATTATTTAAGTAAAGCCAGCTGAGAGAGAAATCGAAAAGATATATCGTGAAATATTACCGCCTAGCTCTTCATTTTATAATTTATTATTATTATGGAATCTGCATATTAAGCAAGTAAGAAAACTTTAGTAACAGACTATAAACATACCTAGAAATGTTATGAGAGTAATTACCGCAGAGGCCGAAAGTTAAAAATCGAGGTGGAGCGTAGCGGAGCCGAGATTTTTAATTTGAACGAGGCAGTAATAACACTGTAACATTTTGTGGTATGTTCAGCATTTTATCGGTCAATCTCACGATTTATGCGAAAATTTATATTACTGCGATAGTAAACATATGAATTCTGTTGTTGCGGCATGTTACTATGATATTGTGGGGTATTGCTTGCGATATATCTATTTAAACAATATTCGTATACCGTGGTTTGAAAAAAGATGGATACAAATAATTCTCCTGAAGTTAAAGATAACTAAAGAAATGACGTTAAGTGAGGAAGTTGGCGCGTCGATTTCCAGTGGCGACACCTCAGATCGTCAGTAAATATGATTACCGAAGAAGAGTTTCATTTGATGGAATGGTAGGAAAATGAAATTAATTTACCTAAAACACATTTTAACTGCACTATTAAAACCTATTACAATGAACAATATTGATCTCAAAAACTAATATGCGTTACTTTTATTCTGAATTATTTGAATCTAATTTGTTTTCTACACCGACTTGTTTCTTTCTTAATAAACATTTGACTTGCGATGAATCAATGGTTGTTTATTCACGTTGCCAAAGATGTTAAAACCCGATGCTAAGGATGTTAAATTGCTTAACATACAGATAGGCAGTGGCGAAGCGTCAGGGTATACTGCGATTTTGTAGGAAGAGCTCTCAAGATAACTCAAATCCCATCTTCGCGATGGAATATGTCACGGCATTTCGTATCATTCACAGTCGTTCCGCTAGATTTCGCACGATCGCGACCGTATGAAGCAGTGCTTGCGATCATGCGACTTCTACCGGCAAGACCGAGAAAAGATGCGAAATGCCGTGACATATTCCATCGCGAAGATGGGATTTGAGTTATCTTCAGAGCTCTTCCTACAAAAATCGCAGTATAGGCAGAGTAAGCTGAGCTATCCCTAAGAATCTTGAAGAAGGCGGGAAATATATCTTCACTAAAAAAAAGAAAATTGTCAATTTATAATGTTATTTTAGCCAATTTATACCGTAAAGTATGCGCACCAAGTTCATTTTTCTGTTCTTATGCGCATTCATGCGAAGTGTCTTTGTCGCCGCCCGGTGCATCGGGCAGGCTGGGGAGTGAGGCTGAGGCCGTTCCGCTTACCACTGGAAGACAGTTTGTGGGCCAGGGACGGGGCGCGGGGAAATGAGCGCGCATGCGCATTGAGAAGCTGGCCCGGTTATTCGGCCAGAAGGGTAGGCCGGCCTTACAACTGGCTAAGTAATTTAAACTCCTGCCGGCAGGCGCTCTCTTCACCACAAGCTTGCGTGGAACTTCCGGAAATGTCCACTAGAGGTCATTGAGCACTTCAAATATCACTACTAGCAAAAGTAAAATACATGTATTTATTCCAAATTTCAGTATTAGTATTCCTCTGTCGCCAATTCATTAAGTACACTATTGAGAATGTTAACTCTTTCTCCCACATCATTTAGCATTGGTTTAACTATTAATAAACAAGATCATTTAAAAAAGCGTTGATTCAAGCATTTATGGGTTGGTATCGCGGCGTGTGAATCCCCAGTAGTATTGTATTCTGGAAAGATCAAACAGGATCTGATCAGTGTAATTTCATTCGTAAGTTAACTGAATAGCGTGTACGTGTGTAGGTTACAAGTGAAATGTCGTTGACCAGCAACTGCATGTTCGCTGTGTCTCATTGACAATGAGCACTCTGAAACAATTAAAACTCATTAACGTAATTTCTAAGTCAAATAACACTCTTCAATTTGGCTACTATTTTAATAGAAAAGAAAATTTCGTGTACGTGTTCGCAAGATGATATGTTTAAAGAAAGCGTTGAATTTTTTTCTGAAGAAAACCAGGTATTTAGATTAATTTACAAAAACCTGTACAAACAAGGAGTATACATCTATTATAAATAGAGCATAACCATTTACATTTTTTTTTCAATTCTGCAGTAGGCTTATTCTTGATCTGAGTATTGTTGCATGATTGAAATAATAATAATAATAATAATAATAATAATAATAATAATTACTATTATTATTATTAAATTTTTAGTCTTTTGATCTCTATCTTCTAAATATTCGATATTTCATAAATTAAGCATTTATTATAATTAAGCATTAATAATTAATTATTTAAAAAATATTGTGTTTTTACAATATGTTCGTGACTCAGCTTATCCAAAAATTAACCTCACGCTTCGCCACTGCAGATAGGTACACGCCTGTAGGGTTGCATGTTAAAATGGGCTAAAGACGCATGTGACCGATAAAATTATTCAAAATACTAATAAAATGTAACTAAGTAGTACATTAATAATTATTGAAAATAATTATTAAAAAGTAATAAAATATAATTATCTTAAAATGACAAAAAACTGACAGTCGGGGTAAATGCTCAAAGTGACCACCGTTTATGAAGAGACAGGCGTTTGTTCTTTTCAGCGTAGTGGCTGCAGTACGTTGAAGAGTAACAAGGACAGAATACGTGCTTTCTCTTTCTTCCAACTAAAATTAGACACATTCTCTCAGCCCGAATCTGAGGGCACGGCGACCGGGCTTCGCTAAAAGTGAAATGGCGTCGAAGGTATTTCAACGCGTTGCCAAATTGGCAAAACAAGAGTTGGTGTTTCCAGACCTGGGTTGCAAGATACGATAAAGACCCGGTATTTCTCAAAATTCACAAACCCTAGAGGAAATGTTATAAAATTTTATATACAGAGAATGTTTTAATTATTTCAACAGCTTTCTTATAGTTTATGTATTATTGATACTTTGTATACTGTGTTTATTAACACCTACATTTTTCACGTTTTTAAAATGTTTGAATTACTAATAGTTCAATAAAATTAAACTAGTGGTATATAGAAGAGCACAATCTCTACATCTGCCATGTAAATATTAGGGACCCAAGAAATTTTTGGAAATAATTACAAATGAGGGACTTTTTTAATATTCAAAAGTTTGGCTAAAAGTGCCACATGTTTAAGTAAATTGTGCTCTATAAAATAATAAACAGAAACTTTCGGAGGTCTTTTTAAAAAAAAAATGTTTTTGTTTGCTTGTTTATTTGCTTTTGTTTGTCTGTCTGTGTGCATCTGGTCTGTAAGCATCCATCTGTTTCTATTCGACTATCTATCCCTCAGTCTGTGTCCATCTGTACTGTTTCTGTGTGGTAGAAAATTTAAGCTTCATCAATACAGGATTCCTATTTTTAGTATATGGCTTTATGACCCAATTTTTAATTTACAAAATAGACCATCCTGTCTGTATCTGTCTGTGTCTGAGTGAGTGCGTTGTTGGATATGTCTATCTGTCAGTGTGTGTCCTAATTCTGTGTCTGCCTGCTTTCTTTTTTTCGGGGGGGGGGGGGGCTCGTACCACATAGTAGTGTGAGATTCTTACTCACTAAAACCACCTCCCTAGGCTTCTTTACCCCATTGGAACTTTCTCCTTAGAAGCCAGCATTCCCCTTACGATGTTCTCAGGCTGCAGTTGCTGTCTGAGTTGCTGGCAGAGTTCCAGGCTTCTCTTCTTTGAACTGAGGGTAGACAAAGAAATTGTGTTGTTCATCCTCAGCTACTGGGGAGCAGGGAGGTATCCTCGTTGCAAGGCCATCGTTGCTTTTGCCGCCTTATCGCTGACGTACTGTAGGTAATAGCTAAACTGTGGGTCTTCAGTCCGGTGAAAGCGGAAGAGATATCCTCGGAAACAGCGGTGTCCTGCCAACAGCTGCGCTAGATGGAAGTTCACCTCGCCATTGCTTCGCCTGTACCATACCGTACTTTTATATTTGGAATGAGTCTATGCGTCCATCTTTCCTTTTGCAAGTTGTCCCATAGCCACTGAATCATGGACTCGCGTCTTTTCTGCGTGACCTGACAGGTCGTACTTTCCCTTGTTCTATCCGCAGTGTTGGTAGAGCCTGTTTCACTCTGCCACTAGGAGCTCGATTGGAGGCATGACTATCACTACACACTGCATCGTATGAGACCGTGCGGTAAGCGCGAGCCAATATCATTGCACTTCTTCTGTACACAGAAACTATCTTCAGGCTCTTCGACACTGTATTTATTGCAGCTGCTCATAGTGTAGCAGCATATAGCAGGGTCGAACAGTCGTCTCCGCTCCTGTCCAGGTCCTCCATCATTCGGCATTAGCCTCGTCAATGCCATCGTTGCTTTTGCCGCCTTGTCGCTGACGTACTGTAGGTGATAGCTAAACTACAGCCTCGTGTCAATCATAATTCCTAAGTACACCAGATATGGACCCGAGAAGATATTTTGTCTCCTAATGAAATTGTGATGATTTCTCTCTCTTTCCTACTTGTGAGAAGAATTGCCTCAGTTTTGTGGTCCGCTAAATGTAAATCGACAGACGTTAACCATTCGCGGACTAAAGATATGGCTTCATTAACGATCTCAACCACTTCGTCAATATGTTTGGCCACTAATGAGTGCTCCGTCGTCCGCGAAACTGATGATCTAGGTCCCTTCCGGCTTTTCTATTCTGAGAACGCCATCGTACACTGTATTCCACGGTAGGAGGCCCAAGACAGAGCCCGGTTAACTATGGGTTCGTTGACCATCTTCCACCAGCGTTCTTTTTGTAAAGTAGCTGACGATGATCCTAATCAGATATTGTGGTACTTGCATAGGTGCAGAGCTCTTACAATGCAGTACCATCTCGCCGATTTGAAGGTATTCTTGACATCTACGATATCAATAGCACAGTGCTTTTCCTACCCCTTCTCCATCTATTGTCTTGCATTGCCTTCCGGACTATGTCAAGCACATGTTGAGAGGAATCTATTGTAAATCTTGCCTTTCTAAACCCTTATTGGTTTTATGCAAGCCCTCCCAAAGCCCTTCAAAACGTGATCCACACTTCTGCATATCAATCGCTCCAGTACTTTCCCAGCCGTGTCGATCATGCATATAGACTGGTAGGACGATGTTTTCTCTATTGGACCTTTTCCCTCAGGAAGTAATACCAATCGCTGCATCTTCCATTTATCTGGAAACACACCCTCTCGTAGGCCCGTCTCATATACGACTCTAAAAAGATTGGGGCAAGTCCGAATTGCTGCTTTGAGGGCGATGTTTGGGATGCCCACCAGACCTGGTGCCTTGTTGTTCCCACCCTTTCAAAAGCGAGTTCGAGTTATTCCACTGTAACCGAGGGTATCTCCTAATTTATCCTCTCTAGGTCTCGCCTCGAGCTCCAGCATCTGCTCTTGGGAAGAGCGTGGTGACTGTTCTTTGAAGAGTGGTTGCGCAATCAGACGGCGGTAGGGATTCCCCGCTCTTCTAGGCATCGCATGCTTTAGCGATATGATCCATCAATTGTAGGGCTTTGTTGGTGTGCCTGTTAGATCAACAGCTTCCGCTAGTACGATACTGACCGCGTCTGCATCAAATTTCGTCGCTTTCCACCCTTCATTTCTCCGCTTCTCGTATCTTTCCACTGAACCAATTTCCTGCACTTCACAGAGTATCGCCTGATGGTCACCGTGAATATAGAACTCTCTGATCTCCCATTTGATACCTGACCTTACTAAGGAATCACTCACAAACGTGAAGTCCACGATAGACCCCCACCTCTGCGAAATGAGGCGCCCAGAATAAAAACGGGTGATCCCAATCGAAGTTCGTTTTGAGAAATATGACACTTTCTGTTTTCGTTCACGTTCACTTACACTCCGAAAAATGTTTTGATTACGGAATTTGAGGGTTTTACCACATCCCATTTTATTTAATAGTTCAGCATATGATAGGGTATATGGTAGGAGTCATCGGATGGTAGTTACCATCATACTTCTAATTGAAAATGCGAGGTCGGTTGGGATCTGCCGTTAATATTCTGAGCGCCTTAAATGTGTACTTCTAGCGATAGCCAAGGCCACAATCAGGAGCCAGAAGGCTTCCAGCACAACTCTTCCTCCTCGGTTTGACATTGGGCTGCCCTCTTAGTTGCTTAAGCATTGAAGTCACCTGCTGTTATAACTAGGCTGCGTCCCTTACCTGTCGGCCAAGGAAGTCTTCGGAGTTTTTCGATAGGCACATTCGGACATAGGCAGCAGCTATATATAAAAACGCCCCCTATTTTCGCCTGCACGTATCCTGCTTCGTGTGGTGTCATTTTCTGCTGAAATATGATCCATATCTCTGCCTTTCCCGTGGTGTCGGCAGTCCATGAAGACATAGCGAGTTCTCGGTACTGCTCCACAATATGGAAACATCCATATCATGTTCAGTAATCAGCTGTGTTAGCAAGTCTTTCGCGGCTTCACGATGGCTTACGTTTAGCTGCATCATCTTCACATTCTGCACTTTTTCTCAAACGCCTGCTGGAAGGCCGGTCAGTTAAAGCTGCCAGCCTCGTGATTAGTATTCGTAATGCCTCTTTTGGTACAAAGAGGCAATTCAGAGTACTCGGGCTTTACTGCAAAACCTTCCCGAAATGGCCTTCTTCACCACACCTCCCACAGATCTGCGATATCTCTCTGTTTTGGGTACATGCGCACCTGATGGACGAAATCACCGCACTTGTAGCATCGGGTCACTCGCACCCTCTTCTCGGGACCCAGTAATTCAACCCAACCAATCCTCACCGTGCCTACCTCCAAGATCTTGTTTGCTGCTGCCGTGAGAAGATCGAATACAGCCGTCCGTGTCTCTCCGAACGCCCATCGAAGAGATTTCACATAAGCTGGCATTAACACATTTTTTGAAGTCGTTTCCTGAAATTCCTCAGCGAAGGCGTGGCAGATCTCATCTTCAATAGTTACTTCAATGTCTTTCCCTCAATAAGGATCTGGCTAGTGAGAGCGTTTATTTCGGCTTTCCGGAGAAGTCTGGAAGGGGGCTGTTTTTTCTATCGCTGGACTTGTTGAGCTCCAGCAGTAAGTCGCCTTTCGCAGTCTTTCTAGTGCGTGTAACATTAGAGCCCCGGTTATCGAGATCGGAATTGCTCTTCACCTCCTTGAGCATGTCTGCGTATGTCATCTCGCTCTTTGACTTAAGAACGAGGGCACCCGGACGAGGAGGCTCCTTCCGTGGTATCCTCTTCTCTTTCTTTCCTACCATTATCCATTTGAATGTCTGTGTTGTACCGCCGCTGTCCAGAGAATCAGCACTCTCCATTTCTCCTTTCGGCGCCTTTAATCATTTCTTCGGTTCTACAAGATAACTCCTCAGATTCCAAATGTTTTTTTCTTCGGAAAACGGTTGTCTCATTCCTTCCTTCTCCGCAAGAGGGCTATTGGTACCCTTCTCTCCCACGTTGTGGTTGAGGCTTGGTGAGAATGCTCCGACACTCCAGTTTCCGAATTATGTTTCTTCGGAGCGCGGTCGCCTCATTCTTCCCTTCTTCGCAAGGGTACTATCAGTACCACCTCTCCCACCTTGTGGTTGAGGATGGTTTGAGTGCCCCTACTCGTTCTTGATTAATACAAAAAATGTTACGAATTTGGCTCACATACCGATGAACATCGTGATGCACATTGAGGTGCGGCTTCACATGGTTCATAACGCTAGACTATTCCAGGACTTTTCCCTTTCCGTTGACTTCATTCCACGGATTTACTTACTACCTCTCCATCATGTTTGAATTACCCACCAGCCCAAAAGGGGCGTCATTAGCCACCTCGGCTGATGTCGCTGATTCGCGAAGACAGAATCTTCAAGCGAAACCTTTCTTGTTTCAGCTTTTCTGAATTTCTGCAGCTTCCCGGGCGAGTCACTAGGGCTATTCTCTAGTATCTGTTTTGGATTGGTCTGGTGTGAGTATTTTGTCTGTGTGTTCTGTCCATGTGCATGTGTGTGTATGTTTTATCTGTATCTATTGTGTGTATTACGCATATTTCAATATTATTTAAATACTGCATTATATTTTTAAAAAATTGATACAATTAAATTATAAATTAAGTGCAATTCGAAAAAAACTGTTCCCAACATCATTAAAAATTTTAATATCGAAGAATTTGTGCAACACGAACAAAATGTCTAGTTAACTAGTGGTGCTACTGAATAGCACAGACTTTCCTGTATTAGTTTTCTATTTCCTTTGGTCTCGGCTAGTTATTTGTACATGCCACATACTCTTGCCAAGCCGCCATCCCCTGCATCTATCTCCCGCCTTCTTATTCTTAATTTGCCATTTGAAATGTTATCATATGGATGGGATAAGTGGACCTTTCGTTCAGTGAATATATGTATATGTCTATAACTCCCAATACGGACAAAAATAATGATTATCAAATAGGTTTTGAATAATTTCTTAAAGTCTAATTTGTAAACACAAACTCTACTAAATAAAACATCTTTATCTTATCACTGCCACCATCTCGTAGTTCACCAACAATGTAGTTTTTAAATATCCTTTGCAGCATTGTTGTGCAAAATTTCAATAAAGCTTTGCGGATTGCTGGAAAGAAATGCATCATACTTTGAGAATTGTAAATTGAACAAATATATTTTATCAATTATTATAAAATACTATTTTGTTCAACGTATTAATCTCGTTGAATCCTATTTGCTTTATAATCGTCCTAAATATAAAGAATAACATTGGGCGACTAATTTTGATGGCCCAATTACTCCACAAATACGCATATTTTGGAAAAAATTCAATATGACCTTATTTGAAGATCTGGTGTTGATGAGCATATATAAATTAGCAAAAAACAATTGTTTCTTCACAATTGTAGTTGAAGGAAGAGGCCGACACATTTTTACATTTTTTTTAATTTGTTCAAAATCAGGCATTTTAACGAACATAAAACCTGCACCATTCTCTTAAGCTTCCTTTATGTTATCCAAGGCCCCAATTTAATAAAAAAAAATTGTTGTGCGGGCTTTAAGGGAAAATGGTTTGAAGAAATTAAATTGCCTATGTTTGACACGAAAATTTCACAAAAAATACTCATGTTCTTGAAAAATTGAACATGATTTAAAGATCTGTTTTTTTTATGAACACATTTCATTAAGAAAAAAAATTATCTTCATAACTGTAGTTGCATGAAGATGCCGAAAAAATTTTGAATTTTTTTCATTTTTCAAAAAGTTAGAGTTTTCCACCTACATGAGATATGTGCCATTCATTAAATGACCTTCAGACTATCCAGCATCAACATTTTGTCAAAATTGTTGGCGCCATCTTCTTGAAAAATTTTGAAAATGTCCCAGAGGCATCATGTACAGTGACCCCCAAAATAAAATACTGGTTTCAAATTCTAGGGGACACGAGATCAGTCAGATCAATTGGGGAATATCAATTTTGGAGAAAATCGGCTGAACGGTTGACTCGCTAGCGTTGTTCACAAATGGACGGACAAACAGTACTTTTCCTTTCAATTGGTTTCTCTGTATCAAGGACAAATCAAGGATTCTGGCTGCACACATGTTAGGGGGATTTTCTCCCCTTAATTTAGCAACTGGATTTATACACTTTTTTCGTTATCAGGGCCCAGCAAAGAATTTTTTGATGAAAAATCCGCTGTTTTTTCGTTCAACATTACAAAATTTTCTCCGTACTACTATATACTCCATGTATATGTATGTATAGGGGAAAGAAAAAAATGTGAAAGTGTCGGAGATGTTTTGAAAAATATTTAACTTTCTGAATTTTAAAAATCAGATGTTTTATTGAATTATTGGACTTACTGTTTTCATGAAAATATTTGCTCCATTTCAACAAGAAATTATTTAAGAGTACAATAACATATTCAATAATTAATTCCTCATTAATTACCAGGTAAAGCCTCTTTCTGCAGTGCAAGCAGGAGAAACAAGAGATGCCTTTGTTAAAGGTATCTATGGTCAACTTTTTGTATTCATTGTTGAAAAAAATTAATGCTGCCATTTCAAAATCTAAGGAGGGGTCCAAAACTGCTATTGGGGTCTTAGATATTTTTGGATTTGAAAATTTAAGAACAACAGGTAAGTTCATGATTTTGGCAATTTTATGGTATCATTGCTAATACTTCTCTATGTGAACAAATAGTATGTTGATGACCAATGTTTTAAAAATATTTTTGTAGCTTTGAACAACTTTGCATTAATTATGCTAATGAAAACCTTCAGCAGTTCTTTGTTCAACACATTTTCAAATTAGAGCAAAAAGAATACACAGCAGAAGGCATCAGTTGGCAGCATATGGAGTTTGTAGACAACCAAGAAATTCTTGATCTTATTGGCATGAAGTCCATTAATATCATGGCCTTAAATTGATGAAGAAACAAAATTCCAAAGGCAAGACTCAAGAAAATATATTAAATCATTAATATTATGCTCAATTTCAAATTAAAATCGAATTAATCTTATATTTTCTATTTCAGGGTACTGATACAACAATGCTTAGTAAGGTTCATTCAAATCACAATAAAAATAAGTATTATTTGAAACCAAAATCTGATCGTATAGAAGCATTTGGTCTAAATCATTTTGCTGGAGTTGTTTTCTATAATGTTCATGGTAAATATATTTTTTTATGTTGAGAAAATAATGAATGTCATGTTCTTCACTGATAAATAACATACAGGATTTTCATATACAAAGTTGAAAGCATAATTTATAAGCAATAAGAGAGCAAAACCTTTTCTACATTAGCATTTACTATGTAATTAACATGTTTTGTTCTTAAATTACATAATATAATTACAAAATACAATATAAACATAGATGGATGAAAAATGTATGTAAACTACACTTGCAAATGATACTTTCAAGAATTCCTTCCAAAAGGTTTAAAAAAAATGTAAAACGACTTACGTTCCTTTCCGCTGAATAGAAACTGTGGTTGAAGATCATTAATATAATAATTTCCAATTGTGCATTGAAAAAATATTGAAAATGCCACTTAAAAAAGAAACAGTATTTTTTATTATAATTTTTTTTAACTGTAAGTGAAGTCAGAACAACTAATTGCAACCTGCATCTCTGCAGATACCACGACTCCTAAATGTAGGAGGCAGTGTAACTACCAATAGAAATAGTCACTAACTAATACAGTATATGTGAGTACTTGTGTTTGAAACCAAACAAAGCTAGTGATGATACAACAGCACATACTTCCCCGTATTATTGAAATAGCTACGTAGAATTGAAATATTGCACTTTCTGCCCTACTAACATCTTAGCTATTACTTGAAAATGTCCAATTTAACCAAGAAGCGATCAATTACGGCGTAAGATATATAGTTATGTTAACTAACCGCTTTTGGGGCAAATTTTCTGAAGCCAGTTTGAGGCTAGTTCCTCACTTGTCTGTACGGTGTGCACGATCGGCTTGGGTCGCGGTGTAAGATACACATCTTAAGATGACATCTTAAAATATGTCTGTTACACATTACACGACCACTCACGACCTTGCCCAAATAAGACCCAAAGATCGCAGCATTTATGTGCAAGAACTGTGAGAACTAGCCTCACATAAGCTTCAGTTTTAGACTAGGAATGACCACGCCTATATATCTTACACAGTGCGAACAACTTACTGTAACCATCGTAGTGATGTCAAAACTATGTGAATTCCACAACTGCATACAAATATAATACAAAAGTTTTGTAAACTTGTTTTGGAAAAAAAAGTCTGATACCATACAGCTCTATCAAGTCACAATAATGATACGTAATTCACAGAAATTCGCGACAGCGGAACGGAATTCAATTGTTGCGTTCCCTGCATTGTCGATACTTCCTTAAAGAGGTAGCAATTTTTATTTCCAATATTGTAATGTATAACAAAAGGTCGAATGTAAAAAGGAACTATGAAATAATATACAAAATTGCAAATTCTACTTTACGACGCATCCGGCTGTCTGAAGCGCAGTAAATTTGCTATTATGTTTGTCACGAAATTATAGAAAAACTACTCGTATTTTCAAAAAAAAATTAAGCATGACCTTATTTGGAGATATAGTTTTGATAAATATTGAGAAAACCAGCTGCCATCTATCGCCGCCCAAAGTACATTTTTTTTTTACATTTTCTTAATTTTTCGGTTTCCTAATGGTAGAACGGAAATATTAATTTTAGAATATTAAAGAACACAAAAACCTCTCCTAAATGGCAATTTTAAAAATTGTAGCCGTTTTTAAGAAAATGGCGTTTAAGCGCTACTAAAAATGCGAAATTTGAAGCTCATTTTCACAGAAAATTTTTGAGTTTTCAAAAACTTTCATTTGAAGTTATTTGAAGCACTTACACTCACAAATATAATAATGTTTACAAATTGCTGGTAATGTGCATATTAAAGATGTGAGAGATCTTTCAAAAAATTACATTTATGTAATTTTTGAAAAAACAAAAAATACACCAAAATAAACTTTACGTCATATTAAAGAGTGTAATTAGCACTATCCGTTCAAAAGTTTGAAGAAAAAATTTGCAGCCATTTATGAGAAAATGGCGTTTGAGCGTTTCTGAAAATGCGGAATTTTGAGCTACTTTTCACAGAAAACGGTTGTGTTTTCGAGAAACTTTACTTGACATTATTTAAAGCACATGTACTCGTAAATATAATAATGTGAAAAAATCGCCGCTAATGTAAATATTAACGACGTGAGAGACAAGTAAAAAATTTACATTTTTGTAATTTTTGAAAAAAACAAGAATAGAGCAATATGGCGTTTGTGTCATT